>SKCR01013069.1:0-33499 GCA_019454045.1 Zanthoxylum bungeanum
TGAGTTGAAGCTAAGCACAATTATTTAGACTAATCATTTTTTTATTTATCATAATCGAATATTTAAAAACGATATAAACGTTTCATAGCGTTTTCTTTAATGACGAAATTAGTCTTGAATAAAAAAAATTTCTTATTAAATCCAGTTTTTCAGTTTTTTTATTGGTTAATTTTCACCCTATGGTTCAAACCTTATATTAATGGATATGATCTACTTATTCACTGGCTTTTAGTTTGAAAAAAATATCTTCTCTATGTTTGAAAAAAATATCTTCTCTATTTTTCATCTCCTAGTTATATAAGAATTTAAAGATTTTCAACAAACTAAATACTTACAAGATTTTTTTTTTTACAAGATTCCTTTATTTATATAAATTAACTTTTCTTACTTATTAACTGTTTTTTAGAAACAATAAAAAATAAAATATTTAATTAAGTTTCATAACAAAAAAGAGGCTTTATCACATGTTGTTAAAATTTTAGTACTGTTTTGAATAATTTTTTGAGTTAATTTCAAGTGAGTTTCTAAATTTTTTTCAAGTAGAATTATGTAAGTAACGATCAGCTAAGGAGTAACTTACTTACCCAAGACAAAAGAATAATCGACTTTTACTTACATACTTACCTTTAAGTACTAAATTGTATATATAAACACACACGAGTAGAATTTGTGTCTATGTTTTAAGTTGCAAAATTAAATTAATATCGGTTTTGTGAAATTAACACATAGATTAATAATTTAATTAACTAGCACTTTACATATAACAATATATTGAATGTGATGCATCATATGAGATACAATTTTTATTTCCTAGTTATCAAAGAGTGATATAATTTTAAATTTAAGGAATCTCCCTCATTAAATAAATTTCAATAAGCAACCATTTGAAGTTTTGTATGGATTTTTTAAATTTAGTTCTGTAGTAGATTGTTAATTTTCATTTACCTAGATTTAGTTATATAATAATTAGGTCATTTAGTAAACATGAGGCGTCTTAATGTTTGAATGTAAATTTTAGTTTTAATTGAGTGACATCACGTATTGGATAATCAATGGAGTAATAAACAGATTTAATAATAAGAAAATTATCCTGAAATAAGTGTGTGTCATTTAGCCATTGAAACTCAAATATTTAAATTTATAAAATTATTCTTAGCTCAAAAAAAAAATTTGTGTAGAAAATAACAAAAAAATAATATTAATTTTTTAATAAAAAAAGCAAAAATAAATTCGATAAATGCAGGCTGTGGGGTTCGAACCCACGCGCACTTATGTGCAGAAGATCTTAAGTCTTCCCCCTTAACCACTCGGGCAAACCTGCTCTTTTAGTTCTCTGTTTGAATTTTAAAAATTTAATAAAAGTATATATTTTAGTGTATAAACTTTACAGCTCGGGGCCAGCTAAATATATAATGAAATTTGAGCGACTGTTTTATCTTCGAAACCCTAATCACACAAAATCAGAGAGAGAGAGAAAGCGCAAGTCATTGTTCCCATCGCAGCCGCAGCGAGAGAGCGAGCAAAGAGAGGGATATGGCGGAACACTTAGCTTCAATATTCGGAACCGAAAAGGACAGAGTGAACTGTCCGTTCTATTTCAAGATCGGAGCTTGCAGGCACGGCGATCGATGCTCTCGGCTTCACACGAAGCCCAGCATCAGCCCCACGCTCCTCCTCTCCAACATGTACCAACGTCCCGACATGATTACCCCCGGCGTTGACCCGCAGGGCCAGGCCCTTGACCCCCGCAAGATCCAAGACCATTTCGAGGATTTTTACGAGGATCTGTTTGAGGAATTGAGCAAGTATGGCGAGATTGAGAGCTTGAACATCTGTGACAACTTGGCCGATCACATGGTCGGTAACGTTTATGTTCAGTTTAGAGAAGAAGAACATGCTGCTAATGCTGTTCATAATCTCAATGGGAGGTTCTATGCAGGTTATTATATCTATACCTAATTATTACTTCTTCTTTTTTTTTTTGTATATTATTGTATTAATAACAAGTCTAATCTTTTAATCGACTGTTACTGTGTGATACTTTGTAGTAGACTGCGTTGTCTTTTCAGTATTTTTTTTAGTGCCTTAATCAATCAAATCAATAATTAATATTAGTTTTGAAATTTTATATTTAATTTGTCAATGTGAGTGTAGTATTTGTGCGAAGTTGATCAAGTTTTGATATTATCAAGATAATTCAATATGTTAGGGCGCCCAATCATTGTTGACTTCTCTCCGGTTACGGATTTTCGGGAAGCCACTTGTAGGCAGTACGAGGAAAATGTATGCAACCGAGGTGGTTACTGTAATTTTATGCATTTGAAGAAGATTAGCAGGTTGGTTTATACTTTCTTTGTATTTTTCCTTTTTTTAATAAGCATTTTTCGTCATGTGACTTGGTGGTTTATTCACTTTTTTTAATCAATTCAGGGAGCTGAGGAGGCAATTATTTGGCAGAAATAGGAAAAGACACAGCCGCAGTCAAAGCAGAAGCCGTAGTCCTCATAGACACCGTGGTGGTTATGAGGAGCGTTCACATGGGGGCCGTGGTTCCGGTAGAAGAGAGGATGAAAGGGATCATCGCTATCATGAAAGAGGCAGGAGGCCTAGAAGCCGAAGTCCTGGACGTAAGGGGGGACGAAGTAGAAGCCCGGGAGCAAGGAGGAACAGGAGTCCAGTTAGAGAAAGTAGTGTTGAAAGAAGGGCTCGGATTGAGCAGTGGAACAGGGAAAAGGAGGCTGTAGAATCAGGTAGTAAGGTTGATAACAGTAACTACAATGATGAGAGGAATGACGATGAAAGGGACAACAATGGCTTTGCACCAAGTGGAGGTGATTACAGTGATCCTCAGCAGCAGTAACAGAGTGGTGAATACAACAACTACTGGCTCAATTGGAATTTGTCTGGTTTGTTCCTATGCTTTGTTTTTGTTGATGCGAAGCTTAAATCTTTTTCATCCACGGTTGCAGTTTTTTTCTTGTCAGACATCCCCTTTAGGAAATATGGCTTATTACCCATTTCCACTGTGCAGGTGGAGTACAGGTCCACTGTCGTGTTGTTGAAAGTAAAATTCTATATTTTCAAAGTAAACGGAAATTCTCCCCTACAATAATTTGAAGAGAGAAAATAGAATATAGTATTTAGGGAAAAAAAATCAACATTGTGATTTTATTAATCTATTATGATATTCCAAGTATTCCTTCGCCCCCAAAGCTCATTGTGACTGTTCTGTTTGTTAAAGAACCACCTACTGCTGCTTGTCACTTGTTTTTTTAACAAATTGTCCCCGGCTACAAGTTTTTATCCAACTATTATGAGATATCTTTAGATAGAAAGGTTGAAAGATTAAACTTTCAGTTTGAAACTACTATCCTTTTGGTAAGATTAGGCCATCAATTGAGGTTGTTTTGAAATATTTTTTATTTTCTCTACTAATTTCTTCAAAACTGAATTTTCTTTGCCGTTTTATCTTTCTGAAATCTCTAGACATTCTCAGAGTATTTTTTTTCCAGCAAGAGACTTGGTTTGTAACTTTGTCGAAATGAAATGTTTTTCAATTTCATAGTCCGTCCAAAAAAAAGTGGAAATAATGAATAGGGTAGTGTTATCTGCTCAGCATTGCCAGTGTCTTTGTATGATACAGTTGATAGACAGGCAGGCCTGGTTAATCAAATCTGGTAGGGATATGAGTAGTCTTTTGGTGATCAGTTTTTTTTTTTTTTTACCTTTAAAGGTTTTGATCTTACGTTTATTATAAGTTTTGCAGGTTCAGGTTTTCCTGCTTCCCAGGATCAGGCCTCAATTTTTTTCTGCAGCTTACCATGATATTTGTATACAGGTTGGTGTCGTTGTCTGCAGAGCATGTTTGTAGGATTGTATTGTTATGTCGGAGGAAGTTACCGGTTCTCCTTACAAGAACAAGTAAAGAAGTCAGTTGCTGTGGTTGGATCATGCTGTTGTTAAGAGAATTGATTTGACATGTAGGGAACTTGAGAGATGCCATCTTTTCGATTTTTAATTGCTTAAAAAGTGTTAAAAACTT
This sequence comes from Zanthoxylum bungeanum, assembly GCA_019454045.1. Taxonomy (NCBI): domain Eukaryota; kingdom Viridiplantae; phylum Streptophyta; class Magnoliopsida; order Sapindales; family Rutaceae; genus Zanthoxylum; species Zanthoxylum bungeanum. Next base: position 4,043 of record SKCR01013069.1, read on the forward strand.
TGTGGAACTGAGATTGTGTTCTGAATGTGTAGCATAAAGATTATAGCTATGACAATTTGAATGCAAGTTTTTATCATTATAATATATCAAATCTATATAGTTCAATTAGTGTATTTTGTGAGTAGGTATATAAATTTTAAGAGGGTTGCCAGAGTGCTCCATCTGAATATCCTCTCAGTCGCATTTTTTCTAAATCTGTTTGCTTGCTCAATCTAAATTATTTTTTAAATTTCAATACTCTTCCAATTTGAGTAGATGAAACAAAAAACTAATATATCAGCATATCAATATTTCACATAATCTTTCAACTTAACGCGCGCAATTCCATAAAACCAAAAAGGAGAATACGCTACTTAATCCTCTAGTACCACAAAATTAGTATCAAATGCACTGTTTTATAGTTATATTTCTGAAAAACTGTTGACAATTCGGAAGGAAAATTATTTCCATAAAAGATTTTGTAAAACGGTCCCAAAGGGGACGAAAGATTATGCAAACATACCACATCATGAGACCTTAAACCCACCAAAGTAAAACAGACATTTGCATAGGCTAAGTACTGAACCTCACATTATATATTTACATTGGTAATTAGATATGATCAGGTATCAACAAAAATAGAAATCCAGGAAAGAATCTGACCATCTCAATACAACGCAGGAAGTCGATAATAGATACTCGTATATACTAAGATTAAAGTCCTAAAGTTAACTATCACATTCCGAATGTTTTTTTCGTAATTCATCCCAGATAAGCAGTAAGGCAACCAAAATGCAAAAGGTTGTATCAACACTATCTTTCATGCTGCATCACTGTGCTTGGCTTTTGTATGAGACTGCAAACCGCCTTCAGTGGTAAATGACCTAAAGATGAGAAGGCTAATGTAAGAAAATTTGTTGCTTCAAATGATATCAAATTACAATTTTCCTAATGAGACTCATTTACCTATTGCACGACTTGCAGGGAAATGCACTGCCTGATTTTTTAGGTTGCTGCTTTGTCTGGTCACTGTTAGCAGGTGTTTTCCCAGACTTCTTTGAAGGGTGTGGAGTTGCAGTGTGACTGACCCCTTTCCTCCCCTCTGCATGAAACAGTTGTAAACTTTTCAGGAATATAAACAACTAAATCCATCATTATCACTATAGAACATATCTAGTACTAAAGCTGGAGAACATTTAACCAACGAGTAACAGTGATCCTTAAGTAACATTTAGGGATTCAGTTACTCAAGAATTTCAGTCAAGCCAACTAAAAGAACAATTAATAGAAAGACAAGATAATTAATCAATCATGTGTCTAATAATCAGCAGGCGAGAGGTAATTAATTATCAACTTCAGACAATTTCACATTCCGCATTTTAATATATCAGGCTTTCATTTGACAACTGATGGTTAATACTATCATGAACACAGCCTTACCTTGTATTTTTAGAAAGAGGTTGTTTCCGATACTCGAACCTGTGACCTACAGGCTACAGGTCACAATGGAGTAACCTTACAAGGCTCATTCTCTTATTTCAACTTTCCAAAATAAAATATAATAACAATAAACAAAAAAAAAAAAAAAACAAACCAAACCAAACCAAACCAAAAATAACATAACACAACAAGTTGAAGTAACACTTGTAGAAAATCCAAAAAGGACACAAAAATTCACCAGTCTTTTCAGGTGTGATAAATTTTGCCTTTTTGTCAGGAACCAGGGCCTTTGTAGCAGATTCCGCAGGTCTCTTCTTGCTTGGTTCAGCCTTAAAAAGTAAGAAACCAAATACAATTAGAAGCTGTTTGAAGGATAACCATTATAGAACTGAAACCATATTAAGTACTTAGGTAAATGTAAAATGTCCCAGAGAAATATTGGAGTAATGCCCTCACCTTTTTTGGTGTCTCCTCATCTTCATCATCACTGTCACTCTCATCAGTGCCTTCATCATCATCGCTTTCATCAAGCTCTCCACTACTCTCATCACTACCACTCTTACGATTAAACTTATTCAGAGTCTGCCATGTCAACACTTCTTAGATATTGGACAAGATTCAATCACTTCTTAATAAGTTTAGAAGATATAAACTTCTTTTTTCCTATCGTAGTGAATTAAATATAAGAAGCTTTTAAATTGGTCTGTGTCTCAATTGATTAAACCCACCCTCTCAAACTTATTAAGCCAATTGAAATCTGGTTGGGTGTCGTCTTATATACTGGGTGAATAACATAGAGTTGTGAAAAAAACTTGCTACAAGTGTTTCCTGTATTCTAACAAAATGTCAAAATTTCTTACTGAAAGAATCTATTGGAAAGTGGGAATATTGGTAAAATAAAGTAAAATACTGGAGAATCCAGCAAAGAAAGCAGCATAAAAATTAAATTTTCAAAAACAGTGGATTCCTTAAAACTCAAAATATAATTTGACAGTTAAAAAAAATATCATGTATCTGCATGGTAAAGTTAGATCATTTTATTACGTTTAGCCACAAAAAAAGGTCCGCCACTGCATATGTACATCAGTACATGCGCATGTAACTTCCTAATTGTAGAGATGCTCATCTCAGATTCAAGTCTACAATTCCAACATGATAAAGAATAAAGTGGAAGCCAAAAAAGAAATGAAAATTTCCTATCAGATCATCTACTATCAACATGAAACAGTAAAACTGATATTTAGCAGCTCGTGGATCAGAGAAGTTAAAACATGGTCACTGATAACAATTAACAAACATCCCAGGGGAAAAAGGCCTAAGCTTTACATTTCATTTCTTTTTTAAGGACAGGCAACTAAATAAATACTTGATCAGACATAGTGATAAAAGTTGTATCTGAAGATGAACCGTCAGAACTAATTATAAATAATTAAATATTTTGAGGTTCTTCCCAGGAGGATCCTTGGTTTCCGAGGACCACATGTTTACTTTTCATAAACCCCATACTGCTTTTAGTATAATTAAAAGTTTCATTTCTTATCCTGAGGTAATAGTAACAATCATAACATTGTCAACAGGAAATTCTCGGATAGTCCACATACTATGTAAATGCAATAGAATGCCTGCCAGATGTGGGCTGTGCATATAAATTATCATAACAAACCAATTTTAATTAGTTAAAATTACTAGTTCAAAGTCCTCTTAAATATTTCACAAGATTACTTCCCCAAAAGAATCCGTTGCCTAATTGATTTAAGAATATACATTTGCACTTAAGGTGCCATAAAATTAAAGTACCTCATCATCACCGGACTCATCATCATCAGAGGATGTAGCATCCAAATCACTGTCGTCAGAATCACTATCATCAGCCTTCTGATTGGGTTTAACATCCTTCATATTGGAAGCGCTGGGCTTTACAGCATTGGGATTTTCAAGAGAAGTTTTGGCCTGTAACTCAGGTTTTCCTACATAGTGAACAATGTAACAAAAGATTCAAAAATCAACATAATCTAGTTCTCAATAAGAAAAGATGCAAAGTTAAGATTATCATTACCATTACTAACAAGCTGAATCTCCTTTACATCTTTATCAGAGTCTGAAAATCACAAGATAAGAATGACGATATACTTTTGAGCAAAATTAAATACACATACATTTCAAAAATTAAAAAAAGAAGCACTTTGGCACTAACTCACCAGAATCATCATCATCAGTTGTGAGAACAAAACAAGAAGCAGTCAAGGAAGCCAAAACACGAAAACCAAGAATATTCCAGTATTTGAACCAATGAATGAAAAACATATAAACAAATTTCAAGGCTCGCCAAAGCTGAACAGAATGAGTAGAAAGGATATCCTTCCTCCATTCGAAGTTTATATCCAGTAAAGTAGACACTCTCATTTTTCCCATTATGAGACAGCTCAAAATCTTTTTCAATAACCAGATCAAAATTCAACTGAGGGAACTTCTGAGCAGAAAGAGTTCCAAGAACAAGCTTCTTATCGTCGACATTCAGATAGAGAAGTACAGATTCCCTTCCTTTATCCTTCTTAACCTCACCAAGAGAAGCCTGTGAGCAGAAATTTAAAAACCACAAACTGTCTTTAGTTAGCCCAAAAGAAGTTAAAACAGAAATTAAAGTAATAGAGAATGGATTACAACCTGTGAGAGATGAACAATTTTGTTATCACCAGGATTAATCTTTAGCGGTTGTCCACTTTTCACCTCAACACCTAGACGTAACAAACATTACAAGATATACAGTAAGTACAGGACCAGATCAAAGAGCAGTGAATAACAAGAGTCACAATTATACAAAACACTAATTAGCATAATAGCATATATCTGAAAGCCAGAGCCATAGTTGCAACATCTAAGAGATAAACAAAAATAACATTTTTCAATCTATTAAAATAATCAACTAAACAAACTTAAAAATCACTGAAGAAAAATATCAGCCAACACAATGCCATAATTTGAAAGAAACACTGTTAAAATCAAGGTTTCTACTTTCTAATCCTAAAATCATAACTTCGTTTACGATCCCACATTTTCTCGGCAACCAAACAGACAATTGAGTCGAAATAAAAACAAACACAATCAAGTGATCGTAGAATATTTACCCCAGAATTCCATGAGTCTTGACATGCCAGAGAGTGGAGTGTCTTGTTCTGTTCTTCTTCAAGAAACTACTAGAATATGTGATATGATATAAAATTATTTTCTCGGTAATTTATGGGATTGTTTTATGGGGTACATAGGGGTTTTCCGGTATTAAAAAAATAAAAGAGAAAAGAAAAGAAAAGAAGAGTAAGAAATATGTAATTTTTTAGTATAATAAAATTATAATAATGTAATATCACTAATAAATTATTAAATAATATATATGATTTAATATTTATATTTTAAATTATTTTTTAATATTTTAATATACATAATAATAAATTATTAAATTATAAGAGTGAGTAACATTCTAATTTGATCTGACGTGTTGCAAATATTACACGTGTATGGATGGATAGTTTTTGCTGCTTCGTAGAGGAGAAAGTGTCCTACCTAACCTCAACCTGTACGCTATAGTATACGATTGCATTTATTGACGATAAGTCGCCAATATTTGAACTACATGTCGTCCGTTCAATTTCGGACTCGAGTTTGGACTTTGCTGTGACCCTTTTGTTTTTTGTTAAGGCCTTTTCAGGGCCTTCACGTTATAGGCCCAATTTCGAAATAAAAATACATTTTTAAAATCAACAAAATGAAAAATCTTTAAGATAGATGTAATTTGGCTCAAAGATATATACTTTTAAGTGGACTTCAAGTATTATTGATCATGATTTTTATTTGTGACAAGAGTAGATAGAACTTTAACTACACTCTCCCTTTGCTGACATTAGCCCCCAGATAATTTGCTTTATGATTATCCAACTCGGAAAAGGGTTGAAGCCCCGGTGTATGTTAAAAGACATTATGGATGATTGGATTCAGATATTCAAAGTACAGCCTAACAATGCTGATCAGATGAGGTGCTCATAGAAATAAAATGGACGGACTAAAAAGTGATAGAATGATAATTAAAATTAATCACAAAATATCAGTGCTATTCATTAATTTTAGTCACTCTTCTATTACACTTTAATATAACCATTATTCAATTCTGATTTTTTATGCTAATTTATTTGTAAATGTAATGATAAAATAAAAATTGAAAAAACTTAATTATTTCCGCCGCCCGAAGGTGGGTCAACATTCTATTATAAAATGAGAATTTAGTAAAATTAATCAAAAAAAAAAAAACTTTGTCATTTGCCAAAATGAACCACAACATTTTAGTTTTGTCAAATTCACCGAAGTCTACCATGAATTTCTTTTTTTTTTTTTCAAAAATTTCGGATATCCGAAATAATAACTTCGAATCTCCGAAATTATTTACTTTTTTGATATTTTTTTTAATATCAAATTATATATATATATATATAGTTAATTATATAACAAAACAGTTAACTATTATAAAAATGAAAAAATGTACTTATCAAAATCAATGTCAGCCAATACGTCATCAGGTTTAATTTTTTTTTTTTAGCTGAAATCTTCTTCATAAGTTCTAACGCCTCATATTATGACCATTTCATTCATTTATGCTCTTTTGTCGATCATTCATCCTCGTCTGTCCCTCTTATATCGCAAATACGTGATCGTGTAATAAATTGACTAATAAATCACATGGAAGATGATAAGCGTGAGATGAGCCAGCATGAGATGGGCTAGCGCGAGATGGACCAACGCCATCAGAGCCTTTTGGTAGATCATCAGCAATATGATCAACATGTGACGGCTGGTTCTGTGTAGCATGACCTACCAAACAGATAAATACAAAAAATTAAATAATCAAATCACTATCAGTTTATCATTATATATATATCATTTTTCGATACCTATCTTGAAAACATTGTTTGCTTCTGTACAGTAAAGGCTCATTTGTCGCATGAATCTCTAGTTAATGATAGTGGGATGCTTAAAGGAGACTACATCATCCAAATTCAGTTGAAAATACTGCATGAGCCGGGTGAATACGATGACAAAATATGACATGTAGTAAACAGTCTAGCAAAATGATTTATAAAATATTGACCTCATTATAGTGATCGATACGCGGCCGATGATCAACTGGAATGACATCCTCTATCGACTGAATGCCTAGTTGAACGTGCATCTGCCTCAAAGCGTGCAATTGTCCACCATAAAACGAGGCGCGCTTATTCTCCGTAAGTCTCGGTCCCAGTACCCTACCAATATCAGCTCTCTGATCAAGCCATGTTTTGTACTGCCAGCCATAATGGGGCCCAAATTGTATACCCTCCACAACCGGACACCCAATACCTCACATATAAAGTCAGAGGTAATATTCAACCTCATTCTGAACAACCAAGTAGAAAACTGAAAATGTGATTCTGAATTATATACGGATCGATATTACTGATGAACATCTGACATAATTGAGCATACACGGGGAATATTCAGTACATAGGTTGTCTCATCCCATCTCGCGCAATAGATCGATATGTATATCCTGTAATATATATTGTATATGCTCCAACAATAGGCCCCGCAATCCAGACATTATGGTATTGATTAAAATACTCATTGTCTTGAAAGTAATAAGGAACAACATTATCCATAACTTCGAAGACAAGCTCGGATTTTGGTGAAAATTCGAAGGAGATTTCGGATTTCTAAATAACTTCGGAGAAAAGTTCGGATTTCCTAAGATTTGATGGATAATTCAGATATATGAACGTGAACACTTTGGAGACTTCGGCCTTTGTAGTTTTAAAATTTCGGAGTCCAAAGTCATAACTTCATATATCTGAAGTTTTAAATTAAAAAATAAAAATAAAAATGAAGTTCGGTATAGATTTCGGAGAATTTAGATTATCCGAATTCACTTCGGATAAAATATCATTTTGATAAAACCCAAACAAATAGCTCATTTTGACAAATGATAAATTTTTTTTTTTTTTTTTTACTAGTTTTATCAAATTCCTTATAAAATTGAACCCAGCAAAAAATCAACAATTTGCGTAGTTGTATTTGCTGCATACAGCAGTCAGAAAGCAGAGCTGATAAAAATGGATCTGTGTTTTCTTGTACTCTCTTCGATTCCTTCATTAAACTCTGTGAGTACTTTTTCCATCTCATCAAGCTATTCATTTCTATGTGAATCCCCATTTGCTCTCACACTTGATGGTTTTCATATATCAGGCTGCTATATTGATCACATTTTTAACGTACTCGGCAATTGCTGGATCTCTTTTACCCGGTAAAGTTGTTCCTGGAGTTGTATTACAAGACGGCAGTCGACTTCATTACCGATGCAATGGTCTGTTTTCTTAGACATTTCAACTCTTTACAGAATTATGTTTTGTATTTTTGAGGTTTGTTAATTGATTTTCTCCCTTAATAGGCTTGTTTGCTCTTACACTTTTGGTTGCGCTTCTTGGAATTGGTGCCCATATGAATTTCGTATCGCCCACTGTGTGTATTCTTTACTTATCATCAGTTATTTTACTTCTTTGTTGATACGGCATAGCTTTAATTAACATACTCATGATTTACTTTTGCAAAGTGGTTTTGATTTTCTCAAATTTCATTTTGTTCAATGAATTTAGTATTAACCCGAAATTCTTAATCGAAAGTTGAAAGGAGCGATAGTTACATCTTTGATTATTGACATTGGTTGATTTGGAGTGTTTTTATCTTGTGAATGCACGTGTTCTGATATTACGATGTTTGTAGGTGACATCAGATAGAGGACTTGAGCTGCTATCGACAACTTTTTTATTCAGTGTTCTAGTAAGTTTTATCCTATTTGATGTTTTTCTACTTGATTTTTATTTTTTATTTTTTATTTTTATTTGCATATGGTTGTCTGTTTGGCTGTAGTTGAATGAACTAGTTACTTACAAGACTAGATGAAAAACAGTTTCCACAAATATATCCAAAATTAAAATTTTCATTTTCGTGCTCATCCGCTTTGTTCTTGATAACAAAGCAGTGTTGTTAAAGACGTAAGAATCACTAAGGCATAAAGGGTCCTAGGGCCTAGGTGCACGCCTGATGAAGATGAGACACAAATTGCAAAAGAGTAATAATAACTTAGTCAACTAAAATAAAGGGATATCGTTGAAAACATATCAAAAACAATTATTATAATATAAATAATGTGTTTGTTGATGTTTAAAATCCACCCTAAAATATATTTTAATTTATTAAAGAAATGTTATATGGGTCGGTCAATTCGGGTATGGTTTTTCTCACCTATTTTGTGAGGTGCACCTAGGTGCATATTGGAGGCACACACCTCCCGCAAAAGGCACGTTCCTGATGAAAGCCGACTCGCCTGACCTTTCATGAGACACAATGAGCTTGAGCCTGAGCTTGAGGCACACCTTTGACAACTATGTCACAAAGAGTCAAACGTTTTTGACTTACCAAACTATCTAGTGCAATATATAATTATGATTTTTTGCTAACCTTAATGCTCATTTCTGCTTTCATTATCCGGGTTTTTTTTTTCATTTTTTGGGTATGTTCTGGTGCTAAAAGGTTTCCCAATTCATAGTTCAGTGAGAAATCAATATTTGTAGTCACAAGCAAAGCTGTACTAATATCATTGTTTACTACCGTAGTTGTTACACTAATTTATTCTTGGCGTATTAAGTCACAAATTTCTTTCTGATCTGCTCTTCCTTATTCTTTTTCGTGCCAGGTAACATCGGCACTTTATGTTGCTGGTTGCAGGTCACGCAATCAGGGTTCTTCATTGAAGCCTCATGTCACAGGAAACCTAGTACATGACTGGTGCATCCAAAAATTCCTAATGCACATTAGTTGTTTTCTTAAACCATTTCTACTGACTAGTTTAATATAGAACTAACCTTTGAATTTATTTTCACAGAAGAACACTTCTTGTACTGAATTTCAAATTTGTTGTTTTTGAAAATGGAAATTCAGCCTAGATGTTGTTCTCTTCCTTTTCATTTTGTTCAGTTTTAACATACTTTGGTCAAATTATCTTGATATTTCTATCTATCTTGTGTATGATCATTAGGTGGTTTGGAATACAGTTGAATCCTCAATTTATGGGCATTGATCTCAAGTATGTAAGACTGTCTTTAATTTTCTGGAGTGTTTTTCTAATAGTTATATGAAAAAATATGTTATTGTATAGCCTTACATTTGAATAATTATTTGATAACATTCTCTTTTTGAATGCCTGAATAATCTTTCTCAATTTTAAATTGGATGGTTATGTTTTTCGTGCAGTGCAGGGATTGCTTTTGATTGCTTGCATAGATGAAATATTTCATAGTATCTAATCATAATTATGGTTTAATTATTTGGTCTTCCTATCAGTATTGGTCATCATTCGTATCTTTGAATTTATTTAATTGACAAGGGTAAAGATTTGCTGCCAATTCTAATGATGATGATTTATCTCCGGTAGGTTTTTCTTTGTTAGAGCTGGAATGATGGGATGGCTACTTATCAACTTATCAGTTCTGGCAAAAATATTCAAGATGGCGCTTTTAAGCCGATCAATGATCCTCTACCAGCTTTTTTTGTGCGGTAATCTGTTTAAGCCAAGTCATTTGCTATTCATTTTCAATAATCTTAATGCCATTTGCAATTAGTTTTTTTCTGACTATATTCACTTTTATCAAGGTATACATCCTGGATTATTTTGTTTATGAGGAGTATATGACCTCCACGTAAGTGCACTACTTGTTTCTCCTTTTGTAATCATTTGGATATTCAGAACTGTAGTTTCATGTCTATGAAGAAGAAATTTTGGCTACTATATTCATCATTGAGTGCTTCTCTTTCTTCTTCTGAATATTACTTTATGCTATACATGAACTTAATAATTTACAGTAAGCAAAAACAGGTAAATGGGGAGCGCATAATCAATCAAAACATGGCTGAAATATGTTATAATTTAAAATCTGTGAACAAGACTCGGAAGTCTGTTGTTGACAGTAAAGATGAACAAAGCTTGCCTGTATGACAATTCACATTACATTTTAAACAAAATATTTATTCTGTCTAAAATAGGTCATTATTTCAAAGGTTATTCTTTTTGGAAAACAAGTTAGTATAAGCTCAACCTACTTGGAGAAACCCAACTTATATTCAATTTTAATGTCTGAACTCATGTTGAAGCTCTAGCATGTAAATGTTTGGCTTGTTTGTCCGTATCACTTGGTTTAAAATTTTGAAAAACTTTTTGTATCTGATCAAGAAATGAGATTTAGCCAGCATACCCTTTTAAACCAATGGTTCATATCCTGTTTGGATTAGCGTTCACTTTTACCCAGCATGGCATTTATTTAACTAAATGTACCCATAATTTTGTAAATAAAATATCTACAACTATGACACAATATGCACTCTCTTGCTATAATCTTGGCTCATTTGTTCTTTTGGATGATTTGGAAATTGTTAATTTGGTCATTTTACGCATGCTCTGAATACAACCCTGACTCGTTATATGTTGTTGCCTTTAACAGTTGGGACATAATTGCTGAGAGATTAGGCTTCATGTTGGTATTTGGAGATCTAGTTTGGATTCCTTTCACTTTCAGCATCCAGGCATGTTACCATGAACTGGATGAATGACTTATTGCCTTTTTCCCCTGCTATTATTGATATTTCTTAATTTGTAAATAGTAATCATCTTGGTGTCCAATATAGGGTTGGTGGCTTTTGCATATACAAGGTGGAGCTACCAAGTGCAACTGTTATAGCAAATTGCATAATTTTTCTGATTGGGTAAACGTTAATTGATGCATAGTTTATAAGTTGTTGCTTCATACTGACTTGTTTTGAGAAATTATGCTAATTTTGAAGTTTTATACTTAAACTTGGTAGATATATGGTATTCAGAGGAGCTAATAAGCAAAAGCACGTGTTCAAAAAGAATCCAAAAGCACTTATATGGGGAAGCCTCCAAAGATTATTGGGGGCAAGTTGCTTGCTTCTGGTTATTGGTAAGGTTACTGTCATATTCATTATAATTCCCTTTTCATATAATTACTGCGTAAATTTGTGATATTAGGTTATTCTATAGTCAAATATTTGGAGAAATAGTCTGTTGGTAGTGATAAAATGGTAAATTTTAAATTGACAAGGTCTAGACAGAAATTAGAAATGTGACCTGTGTAATACAAAAAGCGAGAAAGAAAAAACAAAAGGAGTGATGTGAGTGGAATTCGTGATATAATGATACTTATTTTAATGATTTCTCAACCATTGTTCCTTATGAGCATCTGGTGAATAACTCAGCTGTGAAACAACGCCTCTTTATCATATTATCCTTACTGGTCAATTTTCTTTCTGTTGACTGAAGCAGCAATCCTTCTCTCTGATAATTACAGATTAGTATCATATGCATGATTGATGTATATGTCAATGTTGTGCCACTTAGTAATCGATAGCTTCTTCAGTAGCATCACAATTAATGATACAATTGACTAATATTGAATTCCCTCCCCATGTTTCCACTTCTTTCTTCAAATATTGGAGATGGATCTTTATTGTGAACTTGTTCATTTATGTTAGGTTTCTTTGAAGATTCTAGGGTGTTCCTGGTCCCAGCTGCCCGCCTTGTCTCTGAATGTGTGGCATTATTCTAATAGTTCGCTCGAACTTGGCCATCTTTAATGCTTTGTCCTCTCTTTTTTCTATGCTTCCTAGCTTGGTTGCCTTTATTTAATGGATTGTAACTCCTATCTGCTCCTACTTAGATCACAATGCTCGGTTTATATTTCCTTTAACATGGAAAATCAATCTCTCTTGGATATGTTAGTAGAGTCCATGTTCTTGATGTGTCATCTCAAGCAAGGTCATGATATAGTGATTATTGTGTTGAAGGGGAATGGCAAGGCACTGTAATTACCTTGGGGACTTATTGCTAGCACTCTCTTTCAGTTTACCTTGCGGGATAAGGTAATTTTTTTTAACATCCTTACTATTAAACATATCCATTCTGCATGGGAACAACTTCCATTACGAGAGTAAACTCTTATTGCAGTTCGCCAGTTCCATACTTTTATCCGATTTATCTTCTAATTCTGCTAATATGGAGAGAAAGAAGAGATGAAGCTCGCTGTGCAGCCAAGTATAGAGAAGTCTGGGCAGAATACTGTAGACAGGTGCCATGGAGAATATTACCATACTTTTACTAGCTCAGAGATTCTGCAGTAGCTACTGTGGACCTCAGTACCTCATGGCCTTTGTATACTTCATGTAATTTTCTGTTTGAGTGCTTCCCATTTCGTCTTAGCGGATAGTTTTGTAACTTAATTTACCTTGTATCTTAAACACCAGTTATTGCTGGCAGGATTAAGGAATAATGGAAATTCTTCCATTCTCTTGTTTGGCGCCTGAATCTCAAGTTGTGTTGTTTTTTAATTATTTCACTTTTATTTTAGTGAATTATTCTTCTAAACTTAGTGTTTGACCTTGGCCCAAAGCAATTCCAGTCAGCTATTGGGCCTCCTGAATTCCTGAATCTGCTTTTTACGACCTGCAATTACGTAGATTTTTCCTCAACTGTGAAGGTGAATATCATAATAATTGTACTAGATATTGATGTTGGCACGACCTATTGTGGCTTCAAAATCATGATTAGATTGCAAGAATTTTTCTGAAGGATTAGGTTTCAAAATCATGATTAGAGTGCAATAATTTTTCTAAAGGATTTGGCTTCAAAATCGAGAATTTTTCTAATTGATCCATGTCATTTATTATGGTCGTAAATGAAATTCAATAACCAAAAAAAGAAATCAGAGTATCAGACGAGATCCAAGCTACCCCATTAAGGCATTTAAAAAGTAATTGTGTGGTTGCTTTGGTAGTTGAGAAAAGTTGTCAAATAATAGCACATTGTTTTGAGGACCGAGACAAAAGTAAAGGAGATGGACATTTACTTATCTTTCAACACGTGGCATGCATGTATGTATCATTACAATTTACATATGCATGAACTTGTCGATTGCTCCTAAGAGAGCCGTGCCAAACAAACACATTTACATTTACAAATTTACTAAAACAAATTAAGGTTTCACCTACTTGGATATTGTGGTGTTATCGGATTTTAATTTATAACTATTATAGAACGAAAGTTTTAGTTGTAAACAAATCATTCATGTTTAATTAATTGACAATATTAGTTTTTAAATCAATGTTATTTTACTATTGTTATAGTTTATTTTCTAAAAAAAATAGTTATGAAAAATAATTAATTATATTATGCTGTCAAAAAACAAGTTCAGTATTTACCGAAGGTTTTAAGAAGTTGAATTTACAATTTAACTATCCGGTGGAGGAACCACATAAACATAAATGAAGATAGTCGTCTCGTCTCTCTTAAATTCATATACTTATTTATTTTCTAAAATGACGAGTATCTAATTTATTTTTATTTTTTTTATGAAAATCATATATTATTGCACTGAATTAATTAATGTTTTGTCTCAATATAACTACCAACAAACTAAAACAAATGGAACCTAAGCGAATCTAGAAGATAATAGAATAGTTGAGTGCGAAATCTAACAACCAACCGAATACAAAAGGATTTTTTTGATAATGGTGTCTGGATCCGTTTACGTATATCTCAATTAATTCTGTCTGGATCAGTTTACGTATATCTCAATTAATCCTCGAGATTTATGTCATGTATTCTCATAATTTTTCTAATAAAAATTAAGATAAGTCGCTGACTTTTTCTGATATGCCTCAACAAAATACATTTTGTGGGAATATAAAAACAAAAACAAAAAAAATTGTTTGGCAATTTTTTTTTGGGTTAAATAAGGATTGCAGAGTAATTCAACTAAATTTAAATTGTGGGAATATGAAAGTTATAGTTGTAAACAAATAATTAACGTCTAATTAATTGGCAATATTAGTTTTTAAATCAATGTTATTTTACTATTATTATAGTTTATTTTCTAAAAAATAGTTATGAAAAATAATTAATTATATTATGCAGTCAAAAAACAAGTTCGGTATTTACCAAAGGTTTTAAGAATTTGAATTTTACAATTTAACTATCTAGTGGCAGAAAAACTCAACCACGTAAACGTAAATGAAGATAATCGTCTCTGTTAAATCTATATAATTTATTAATGAGATAATTTTCATTTATTCTTCTAAAATGGTGAGAATCTAATTTTTTTTTATGAAAATCATATATTATTGCACTGCATTAATTAATGTTTTGTCTCAATGTAACTACTAACTACCAACAAACTAAGCGAATCTAGAAGATATAGAATAGTTGAGTGCGAAATCTAACAACCAACCGAATATAAAAGGATTTTTTTGATAGTAGTGTCTGGGTCAATTTACACGTATTTCAATTAATCCTCGAGATTTATGTCATGTATTCTCATAAATTTTCTAATAAAAATAAGATAATTGGCTGACTTTTTACTGATATGCTTCAACAAAATACATAGTGTGGGAATAGAAGAAAAACAAAAACATTGTTGCAGAGTAATTCAACTAAATTTAAGTTGTTGGGCTTGTGCAAGACCAAGTTTGGGTTATCCTTCGGTTTATCTTAACATAAATTATTAAATTGTCCAATTTATGCATAACATCAATAACTTAAAATTTATGTAAAAATTTGAAGTTAAATATAACTAACTCGTTTTTTAAGTAGCACAAATCACACGAGATTATTATTTTATTTTTTTAAAAGTTAGGAATAAACTTGTATTTTAAAAAAAATGGTACTGTTGATGGTGTTTTCCGGGCACTATGTCATTTAAGCAGCACGACAGGGGTAAAATGATAATTCCCTTATTGGTCCGGATCATTAATACCGACCCGACCACATGAGTCAGGGGCCGAGCACTTAAAATCGTTAACCCGACCACTTAAAGATTGGATGACCGGGCAATTATCAGGTCGACAACAACACTCTCAGTACAAAAAACTATTGTGACCGACCTCATGAAGACCGACCATATAGCGAGGCGTGCTCTTGAAGATAACACCCTATCATTGTGGATAAGATGACAAGTTATCCTATTTTCATGAGGAAAACTGGTGAGTTAATATCCTAATAGGATAAATGAAGTAAAGGTAGTTTTGATTAGGAATCCTTATGGGAAAAGGGAACAGTTTTGACTAGGAATCCTTATGGGAAACGAAATTGTTTCAACTAGGAAATTCTTGTACAAATAGGAATATGATTTCTACACTATTATAAATAGGAGGGTAGAGCATAGGTAAAGGAGGACAAGCTGAAAGTTGAAGGTTAAAAGTGGGCATCAGAATCATCAAGCCTGACTTGTAAACACAAAAAAGATCCGAGAAGCATATTTCAGTAATAAAAAGTATCATCCTGTTTGTGCCCGTGGACGTAGGTCGGACCAGGATCCGCCGAACCACGTTAAATCTCTTTGTCGATTGGTGCATTTATCTGTCTTTTGCTAAGTTTGCCTTTGGTCCCCCATAACCAAACAAATTCACTATTGAAGGAGGATTATCTCGGAGGTGATATTCCCATATTATCCTGAGACCAAAATCCACCGTCAACAGTTGGCGCCGTCTGTGGGGAACTCAACAAAAAGCAGCTCGCGTAGTAAGACGATGGCAGAAGATGGAAATCACCGATCGTCAGGGATTTCACCAGATAGTTCGGGAAATCCAGGATAAAGGTCTGTTGGCCGAGCCTACTTTGAGGAAGTTCCCGATTGAGGAGGGAAATAGTAGGGCATACTGTATCTACCATAACGTAAGGGGACATGCCACGAATGAGTGCAGAGACCTGCGGGAGCATGTGGAAGACTTGGTGAAAGAAGGCTATCTCAGTGGGTATATAGACCATTCGGCTTCTGAGGTCGACCAAGTTGATAGCGGAAGTCATCCGGTCGGATGCGTGGAAGGCTGAGATGCAGATAAGATGTATTAAGAAGAGCTTTGCTTGTAGTGACCCTCGTAGAGTTGCAAGAAAGGCAACGGATCCCCAAAAGTGAGTAAAACCTCTTCTGACTTAGGTTGACATTCGATTATGCTTGTTTGTTATGGCTCACACAATGGTTTTGATATTTTTTTACGGCTCGGGTCTGCTCTTGTACCGCCGAGACCGATGTCCCTTTCTGGCTCGGGTCTGCTCTTGTACCGCCGAGACCGATGTTTCTTTCCGGTTCGGGTCTGCTCTTGTACCGCCGAGACCGATGTTTCCTTCCGGCTCGGGTCTGCTCTTGTACCGCCGAGACCGATGTTTCCTTCCGGCTCGGGTCTGCTCTTGTACCGCCGAGACCGATATTCCCTTCCGCTCGGGTCTGCTCTTGTACCGCCGAGACCGATATTCCCTTCCGGCTCGGGTCTGCTCTTGTACCGCCGAGACCGATGTTTCCTTCCGGCTCGGGTCTGCTCTTGTACCGCCGAGACCGATATTCCCTTCCGGCTCGGGTCTGCTCTTGTACCGCCGAGACCGATGTTTCCTTTCGGCTCGGGGCTGGATTTCGTTCCGCCGAGGCCACTTGTTTATTCGCCTCGGGGCTGGAGTTTGTTCCGCCGAGGCCACTTGTTTATTCAACTCGGGGCTGGATTTTGTTCCGCCGAGCCACCTGTTTATTCGGCTCGGGGCTGGATTTCGTTCCGCCGAGGCCGCTTGGTTTTTCGGCTCGGGGCTGGATTTCGTTCCGCCGAGGCCACTTGTTTATTCGGCTCGGGCGGGATTTCGTTCCGCCGAGGCCGCTTGGTTAATCGGCTCGGATCTGGATTTTATTCCGTCGAGGCCTTATGGTTTATTCAGCTCGGGGTCGGGTTACGTCCCACCGAGTCGGCTTATTTGGACTGGGGATGTAATATTCCCCCAGAGCCAAGTCTTTCTTTCAGCTCGGGGTCGGGTTACGTCCCACCGAGTCGGCTTCTTTGGACTGGGGATGTAACATTCCCCCAGAGCCAAGTCTTTCTTTTAGCTCGGGGTCGGGTTACGTCCCACCGAGTCGGCTTCTTTGGACTGGGGATGTAATATTCCCCCAGAGCCAAGTCTTTCTTCAGCTCGGGGTCGGGATACGTCCCACCGAGAGACTTATCATCGGCATGGGATCGAAGCATCTCCCACATGGTCGGCCCTCTATTGGTCTGGGGAGGTAACGTTCCCCCAGAGCCAAATGTTCTTCTCAGCTCGGGATCGGGTTACGTCCCACCGAGTCGATCGTCATCAGCATAAGGGCAAAACATTTTCTCCACGGTAGATATCGGGATCCTCGTTGACTGAGCACATGAAGGTGGCAGGAATGACCAGATTTGCAGCCAATGTGTTTTTCTCTGTGATTTCTGGAGCGACCACCAGCAAGGCGATCATCACACCATCTTTTTATAGTTCCCGGCACCAACTTGTATACTCGTTGGAACCGAGAACTAGGGGACAGATGTTGATGGTGTTTTCCGGGCACTATGTCATTTAAGCAGCACGACATGGGTAAAAGGGTAATTCCCTTATTGGTCCGGATCATTAATACCGACCCGACCACATGAGTCATGGGCCGAGCACTTAAAATCGTTAACCCGACCACTTAAAGATTGGATGACCGGGCAATTATCAGGTCGACAACAGCACTCTCAGTACAAAAAACTATTGTGACCGACCTCATGAAGACCGACCATATAGCGAGGCGTGCTCTTGAAGATAACACCCTATCCTTGTGGATAAGATGACAAGTTATCCTATTTTCATGAGGAAAACTGGTGAGTTAATATCCTAATAGGATAAATGAAGTAAATGTAGTTTTGATTAGGAATCCTTATGGGAAAATGGAACAGTTTTGACTAGGAATCCTTATGGGAAACGAAATTGTTTCAACTAGGAAATTCTTGTACAAATAGGAATATGATTTCTACACTATTATAAATAGGAGGGTAGAGCATAGGTAAAGGAGGACAAGCTGAAAGTTGAAGGTTAAAAGTGGGCATCAGAATCATCAAGCCCTGACTTGTAAACACAAAAAAGATCCGAGAAGCATATTTCAGTAATAAAAAGTATCATCCTGTTTGTGCCCGTGGACGTAGGTCGGACCAGGATCCGCCGAACCACGTTAAATCTCTTTGTCGATTGGTGCATTTATCTGTCTTTTGCTAAGTTTGCCTTTGGTCCCCCATAACCAAACAAATTCACTATTGAAGGAGGATTATCTCGGAGGTGATATTCCCATATTATCCTGAGACCAAAATCCACCGTCAACAGGTACAATATAAAAATATATTACAATATAAATTATACTAAGAATCTTAATATATACGACTATATCACAACTCAAAAATCATCCAAACAGTTAAACTAATAAATAAATAACTAGTGTTTGAAAATGAGTAGTTCCACTTTGTATCCATGTTTTTCACACTACGACCCACGATTCAAACTTTAGTTTGAGATTGATAGCGTATGCCTATCAGTATTTGGTCCAATGTATGGGCTTATTGCCACTAATGTATAGGCTAAGAATAAGTTGGAAAATGGGTTGAATTTTAAAAGGCCCACCATAATTTAAGAATTATATTATTTCAGCTCAAATCGGGGAAAAACACAATAATAATAATAATTTAATTGTTTTTTTTCAAACCTGACATATTTGTCCAATGTCCACCGTATTGAGAACACCGTCTACAATATATTATGGACTTGTCCTAAAGAGGCGTGACTTGATAGTGTAGGGCTCAGGATCTCACATTGAGGTCTTTGATTCTAATACATGAAGTGCGTTTATTGTAAGAGCCTAGACAGTCGGGGGTTTTACCTGCTCCGTTTAAGCCCGTAAATGGTGGTTTGGCGGCGGGTTTCCAACGATTCCAAAATATATATATATACATATATTATGGACTCAAATTTTTTTTTTTTTTTTTTTTTTTTGTAGTGTGTAATTGACTTTCTTAAGAAAACTTGTATAATTGAGGCTACTTATACCAAAGACAACATCCCATACTCATACAAATCTCAGTGGAAATCAAGAAAATTAAAAAGAGAAGTTAAAATACAAAACTAGAAACGACCCCCAAGTAAATAAATTAAATGCTAGTTCATTGAAGAATTTTGAGTATGTGGCTAAGTGTTGGTTCGGTAGGGGGTTAAAGTAATAGCTAGACTTCTTCATCCCAATTCTCTCAGTCTAGTGTTCAACGTCACATTTGATTGGATGTGGTTGAATAATGTTTCTATTTGAAACAAAAAAGTTGTGACTCGTGTCTTTTTGTAATTAGCTTTCAACCATCGCGCAAATTTCAAGCGGCCTTACTTTGTGAGTTTTCGGGGAGGGTGGGATGAAAATCATGAATCTTCATGAAAAAAATTTGTTAGGGATTTTATCTGATTTTTTTATTTTATGAGTTGGAATTTGAGATAATTTTATCATGAAAGTTTCAATTTATTATTTACAAATTTTGAATTTTTGAATATAATTCTTACCCTTAAATACTTATGGGGAATGGTTGTAAACTTACGGAAATTAAAATATAACTACACTATTTAAAATAAGTCTTATAATACACTCTTAAGTTTAATCTAGTTCAACACTATTAATTTAAGCAATAATTAAAGTGTTAAAAAGTAAACAATGCAATAAACAAAATCAACGCACAAATTTATTGACGAAGTGGAAAACTATTGACGGATAAAAACTTCGAGTATAAGTTTCTTGAATTCACTATTATAGAAAACTTACATTGATAGTTATAAGACATATGATAACAACTTTTGCCGACTCAAATAATATAATGTAATAACTAAGGAAACTCTTTGAACTCAAACCAAGTAGTTTTCTCCATAACCTCTTAAATCTCTGAATGAATAAAATCTGCGAACTCGTCGGAACTCCAACTATCAGTCTCCGCTTTTGAACTCTAAAGGTTTAGAGTATTGACTAATTTGTATATGTGTTGATGGTTATTAATGGAGAAACTCACCAAAAGAAATAAGACATGAGATTAGTTAAATATTCAAGGTGAACCCTCAATAAGAAAGAAATATCAAATATAAGGCTCTGAGGCTTAAATAAGTGGATAAGGCTTTCTTTGTATAGGCAGGGTTTCCAAGTGTCACACTAATCCTTTTAGGTAGGGTAGAGGTGACACAAAGTCGTGAAACTGACATAATTTCTCTTATAAAATAGGCTAATTACCTTAATACAATGCTAATACATGATTTGTAACATCATCATCACCATCAGATATATATGATATCCATAATTCACCTCAAAAGAATCATCAATGTATCCAAATTAAATTATGTGCATAGATCAAATAATAAACCTATGTAGGAAAAACATAATTAGATCTTTCATCTCAAAATATATCAAAAGACACTTTAATGTTGGCACAATATAATAAATAAATGACGGATGACAAAATATATGATATACTAATTTCCAAACTTGTAAAATAAAGAAATGAGTAAGTTCACCGCTTAGTGCAATGGATCACAATTTAGTGTCATAGATAAACATATAACAAAATGGATCGAACAAGTCTTTCATAATAAAATAAATCTATAAATCTATAAACTGACATATAAAATATTTCATGAAAATCATAAATCTCATTCCTTATAAATTTCATTTATACAAAAGAATACTATGTATAAACTAAAAACAATTCATTCATCCATATACACACTCATGGCATAACGATAAAACTGACAACTTGAGATTTTCCCACGATAATAACTGGCATCCGGAGCAAAACTGGGCAACATGAGATCTTATCTTACGACAAATAAATATATTTAAGAAATCATTTTATGCATAAAATAAAATGTAATGTAAGGATATATATAAATTTTTAAAGTTCCCAAATATATTTTTGAGAAAAAAAAAAACAAAATTCCATGATATTTGATAAAACTAAATAAAAATCTTTATATTTAATAAATTATAAATATTTTTAATTTTATTATAAATATAATAGAAAATTTTATTTAATTTCACTAAATATTAAAGAATTTTGTTAGTTTTTCCATGATTTTTTAAATCCAACATTCGAATTGTAGTTTGTCGTATACTTTTTACAAATTTCAGTAACAGAGAATGACAGTCCAATAGACGAGAAAGTATATGCTGTTTATGGATCTCCAACTCAGCATCCACTTGGTGTATCTAAGTCAAATAAATAAATTGACACATGTATTAAAATAACACCTCAGCATACTCAATCACATGAAGTAAAAGGACATATTTGCCCTCTAATTTTCTTCCATCCCGCCATTCTGCGTCTCTCCGTCATTTCTCCTTCTCCAAAGAACAAATTTCATCTTTCTCATGACCGAGCTCCTCCGTCGCATGAAGTGAAACAGCATATACTTTCTCCTCACCCACCCACCCAATTTTTATTATTTATTTATTTATTAAAATATTATATTCCTGTCATCTTCTTTTTCTCATCTCTCTTATGTACCCTGTTGTTTGTGTTGTGATTATGTTTCTTCTTTTTCTGAAACGACGAAATTTCCTTCGTTTCGACTCACTCACTCCATAACTCATTCATTCATTGCTGCTGCTTATTTTGGTAGCATCAGGTCTTTTAATTTTTCTCTCTCTAACGATCGAGACCGTTCGTTTTTAATCTTAAAAGTGAAGAGAGAGAGAGAGAACAAATTGCAAAATCGAAGCCGTGAGGCTTCTCGTTATTATTATAATTTTTTTTTATTGTGTGTTGATAGTTTTGAATCAATCGGTTGAAATGCAGAACATCCTGAAGGTGCTAAAGCAGAACGAAAAATCACCGACGATTTGATGGAATTGGGAGTGTTGAGCTTATTTATTTAAATTACAATTTTCCCCCTCCCTTAAGTGCTTGGGGGTGCACAAATGGTGCACAGATTAAGTTGTACTTATTGGTTCGATAAGTGGTGTCAAATATAACAACATCCCCAAAAGAGTCATAATCTACTTTTGATCTACCATCTCTCCAAAAGAAATTTGCAATTCTATTATCTTGGTCTACTTGCACCGAATAAAAAAACATTGGATCTTCACTTTACTTTTCTTTGAAATGATTAATAATACTTTGCCCATCACCAGCTTCCATAATTTCTTTTCTTTTTGTTCGCACAAAATTATGACAATCTCGCCTAGAGAACCCAACATTATTTGCACCACCAAGTTCTTTTGACAAAAATGAGTAAGACTTTGTTGCTTTTATACCCGAACTAACCATTGTACTAATTATATTCCCATGAGCAGGTAGCACCTTCCTTCCTGATCTCAAGTTACATCTT
Source organism: Zanthoxylum bungeanum (assembly GCA_019454045.1). Classification (NCBI taxonomy): domain Eukaryota; kingdom Viridiplantae; phylum Streptophyta; class Magnoliopsida; order Sapindales; family Rutaceae; genus Zanthoxylum; species Zanthoxylum bungeanum. Next base: position 26,757 of record SKCR01013069.1, read on the forward strand.
TCTTCTGGAGTTGCAAATTCATGATTGTGTGTGTCATTAAAGTGTGAAATACTCCAAATATCATTTTTTACATCAAACCGGATCCTAGCACGACAACCCGTTCTTACATCTAAATTATGATACTTTTTAACATTAGAAGGGTCTTCAAACTCTTTAAAACCTTGTTTTGAACACACAAATTCTCGTTGCCTAATAACACCATTATACTCTCGTTTAACCGCTTTCGAATGCTAAATCCCCTTTTTAAAGCATACTCATTATAGGTTATATGCTTCTTCTTCTTCAGACCTCACTTGCATTCCAATTTTAATTTCATCACATTCACCCAAAGTTACATTTTCAAACTTTTCCCTTTTATCATTATCCTCAACAGCAACAAAAGCATTATTTAAAAAATCCATGACTAGTCGAACCTAATCATGGAAAAAAAAGATAATCAAAATTCGATTTTTAAATCATATGCACATAATCAAAATTTGAACTTATCAGCAGAAACAACAATTTATTCTAGGATCTGAAAGTTTTGAAAAAATAGAAATACGAAAAAGTTAACATAAACTGAAGTAAATACCCAGCTCTTCTGATCATTTCTAAATTTCCAGTCATACCTAAAACTGTAAGCAACAATAAAAAAACAATCCTGCAACGAGCAGTAACACACAAATCAACACATGCTACCACACAAAAAAGATGAAAAAAAAAAAAATAACAACTAACAACTTCAACCTATAAAAAAAAAAAAAATAACAATACCCAACTCGAATCAGCTAACTACACAATAAACAAACACATCGGAAAATGGGATTTATTCCTTAAAGAAGAACAAAAACCCTAACTTTGTTCAAAATAAAAAATTCCAAATACCAAACACGCCCTGAAAATTAATAAACAAAAAAAAATCAAACCTGTGAGCACAGTAGTACTAGATATTGTTGATCAAGATATTTGACACCATTAGATGCTGATCTGTGAGAATGACATGGCCCTCAATACTAGCCCTTAGATCCTTTTGATTACAACCATTAGATTACTCTCACAGCTGTAACTGTACAATTCTGTTACACATGAGACAAGGTGAAATTTGTATATAATGGAAAGCAAATGAATGAATTGTGTGTGCTGTGAATCAAATCATTATTGTTTCTTTAATTAGTTTCTCCGTCACTTTTTTCAACTTGGTATCAGGAGCACTCTCGAGCTTTTCCAAACAATGGAACCAGCTGAGAATACGCCTGGGATTCAAAAAACTCAAGAAACTAATGCACATGAAACACAAACAGCATCTCCTCAAAACACCTTACACGCTGCACAGACCAGTAACACTGCTATCTCTACACAGCAACCTAACACAACCCCACATCACAACCTCAACTCCTTCTCCTTCTCTGTGCCAATCAAACTGGACAGAGCCAACTACATAATCTGGAAAACCCAAGTGCTACCGGCTATTCGTGGCAATGGACTTGAGGGGTTTGTTAATGGAACAAAAATAGCACCCTTAAAATACTTTGTCTCAGTGGATGAACAACACAGTGTCATCAACACTGAGAACCCTGAATACTTCATATGGTTAAGACAAGACCAACTACTGCTAAGCTGGCTTCTGTCAACCATTACTGAAAACATACTCTCTGTAGTCACACACTGCACAAGCTCATTTGACCTATGGTCTATGCTTGAGAGAGTTTACTCCTCTCAATCTCTTGCAAGAACCACACTGCTGAAAATGCAACTTCAAACAGCCAAGAAAGGCTCTCTTTCAATCACTGAATACTTCACCAAAATGAAGACTTTAAGTGTTGAACTTGCCTCTGCTGGAAAACCTATATTGGAAGAAGATCTTGTAACCTGCATTCTCACAAACCTGGGACAAGACTATGAGAATATTATAGTAAGCATACTTGCTAGACCCTCACCACCTGGTTTTGAAGAAACCTTCTCAATACTACTCAATCATGAAGGCAGGATGGAACACCAAAACTCAAACATCAATCTCTCTACTGAAGCAAATCTGACCATAAGAACAGGCAAAGGAAACAACAACAACAATGCTTGGAGCAATCAAAGAAGCCAAAGCAGCCAAGGTGGGAGAGGATATGGAAGAGGAAACAACATTAACTCTGGAAGAAATGGAAGAGGCAGAGGCAGGGGCAGGGGACCCAAAACAGCATTCAAATCAGAAGAAACATGTCAAATCTGCTTCAAGATTGGACACACTGCAGATGAATGCTGGCATAGATATGAAGAGGAGTTCACAGCAAGGTCATCTGTCTCACAAAATCAAGGAAATCAACAACCTCAAAGGACCCAAGGACAAAGAGTGGCCTTTGCTGCAACAGCAAGTGAAGGTGGGAGTGAACAAGGCTGGTTTCTAGACAGTGGAGCCACCCACCATGTCACAAATGACCTCAACAACCTGAGTATCAGAGGTGATTACAAAGGTAACTCTAAACTCATAGTAGGAGATGGTTCCGAATTAACTATCACACACACACATGGCACAGCTAATCTGGCTACACTCAACGGAACCACTATTAAAATATTTGATGTTTTACATGTACCAGCCATCTCAAAAACCTCATAAGCATATCTAGCCTCATAACACACAATAACTTCACCGTTGTTTTTGCTAATAACACTTGTATTGTGAAGGACCAATGGGGGAGAGTTCTTCTTCAAGGAACTGAGAAAGCTGGGCTTTTTGAGGTGAATGGAGTCAATAAAAGTGTTACACAGAAGGACAAAACCCAAGATCAAAATCCCTATAATGCTGCTGTCTCACTATTTGCCTCTATGAGAAAACCTATCAACAATAAATGTCAATCCAACCCTAGTGTCTTTAGAGAGTCTTCTGCATTTCAAGCTAATGTTGAGTCAGATGTTAAGAGCATTGTCAAACCAGTAAATGTTTCTGAACTAGATGTAATGCATAGAAAACTTGGACATCCTAATGACCAAGTTCTTAGACAAGTTCTATCTAAGTGTAAGAAAACTACTGGATTGAATGAAATAAATCAAAACTCTTTCTGCTCAGCATGTCTCTATGGAAAAAGTCACAAACTTAGCTATAAATGCACACCAGATAAAACATGTATGCCTCTTGAACTCATACACACTGATCTTTGGGGACCAGCTCCACAAAATTCTACTAATGGTTTCAAATACTACATAAGTATGATGGATGATTACTCAAGATTCACTTGGATATATCCTCTAACAAATAAATCAGAAGCAACACAAACTTTCATCACCTTTAAGAAACTGGCTGAAAACATAACAAATTGCAAGATAAAATGTGTTCAAAGTGACTGGGGAGGGGAATTCAGACCATTAAAAGGCTACCTTGAGTCACAAGGAATTAACTTCAGACATCCTTGCCCACATACATCACATCAAAATGGAAGAATTGAAAGAAAACACAGGCATATCATAGAAACAGCTCTCACCCTGCTAGCTCAGTCCAACCTACCCTTGAAATTCTGGTGGGAAGCATGTGAAACAGCCACATATCTTATAAACAGACTTCCATCACCTGTACTAAATAATAGTACACCTTTCACCATGTTATTCAGCCAAGAACCAGACTACAACTTCTTAAAGGTATTTGGGTGTGCCTGCTATCCACATTTAAGACCCTACAACACAAATAAACTGCAATATAGGTCATCTAAGTGTGTTTTCATAGGTTACAGTAAACAACACAAATGATATAAATGTTTGCATAATACAGGTAGAGTATACATAGCCATTAATGTTGTCTTTGATGAAAATGACTTTCCCTTTGCTACCGACTCTTCCTTTTGCACACACAAACCCTTCATAGTGAAAGAAAACACCCAACACTATCTGCAGCTCCTTACTATACCATGTGTAACATCTACCTATGACTCATCATCTCAAAAGGAACAAACAAACAGTACTGAAGAAGAAGCTGCCTCAAACTCCCATAATATAAGTGTTGATGTGCAAGAGCATACTCCAGACCATGAAGACCTCTCTCAAAATGAACCAATTCCAGTGGAACAAGAAACTGAAGCCGAAACACAAAGCACACCTCCAAACAGTCCTGAACCAAACCAAATGGAAACCTCACATCATCCTATGGTCACAAGATCAAAGGCTGGTATCTTTAAACCCAAGATCTATATTGCCAAAAGACAACAACAAGAGACTGAGTGTATACCAACCAATGTAGTTGATGCTTTACGTGATAGTAATTGGAGAATGGCCATGAATGAAGAATTTGAAGCACTATTGAGAAATAACACTTGGGAACTGGTGAAACCTCAAGAAGGGATGAAAGTAGTAGGCAACAAGTGGGTGTATAAGCTGAAGCACAATCCTGATGGGACTATAGCCAGATATAAAGCCAGGTTAGTGGCTAAAGGATACCATCAAAGACCTGGGGTAGACTACTTAGAGACATTCAGCCCTGTGGCCAAAAGTGCTACCGTGAAAATTGTGATAAGCCTGGCAGTAACACATGGATGGGATATAAAGCAAATAGACATCAGCAATGCTTTCTTAAATGGGAACTTGACTGAAAATGTGTTTATGGAACAACCTGATGGATTTACTGATCAAAAGCAACCCAAAGCAGTCTGTAAATTGAAGAAGGCTCTCTATGGTCTCAAACAAGCTCCAAGGGCTTGGTATGAGAAGCTCAAGGGAACTCTAGTTGAGTGGGGGTTCTCAAATGCAGTGACAGATACATCACTGTTCTACCTAAGAGAAGGTAGCAAAGTCGTCTTACTACTTGTGTATGTTGATGATATACTAGTAACAGGAAATGATGAAAAGAAAGTAAAGAGAGTGATAGCTGAACTTAAAAGCAGATTTGCCTTAAGAGAATTGGGATCCTTAAAGTACTTCCTAGGGATTGAAATCAATAGAGATAGTTCAGGAATGCATTTATCTCAAACCAAATACATTCTTGATTTACTTAAAAGGACACACATGGCAGATTGCTCAGGAAGTCCTACTCCTATGAGCACCAGTGTGAACTACAGGCTGAAACCTGAACCGAAAGAAGGAGGTGCACCTTTTACTGATAATACTCTATATAGGAGTGTTGTGGGAGCTTTGCAATATGCCACAATAACTAGACCTGAAATCTCCTATAGTGTCAACAAGTTAAGTCAATTCCTAGAAGAGCCAAAGGAAATGCACTGGCAAGGATGCAAGAGAATACTGAGATATCTCAAGGAAACAGCTGAATACGGTCTCTATTACACACCAGGAAATGATCTGAAGATAGAAGGATTTGTTGATGCAGATTGGGCTGCTGACAGAGATGATAGAAGATCTACAGGAGGCTACTGTCTATTTCTAGCTGGAAACCTAGTGTCTTGGAGTGCAAGAAAACAAAAGACTGTCTCAAGATCAAGCACTGAAGCAGAGTACAGAGCCCTGTCACATGCAGCAGCTGAAATAACCTGGATGGTCTCAATGCTGAATGAACTTAAATTTACACTGCAGTATAAACCCTTGATCTGGTGTGACAATCAAAGTGCCATTGCCATGGCAGGGAATCCAGTCCAACATGGAAAGACAAAGCATGTTGAGATCGATGTTCACTTCATTAGAGATAAGGTAAACAATGGTGAGCTTGAAATCAGACATATTCAGAGTAAGAGACAAGTAGCTGATATCTTTACAAAGGCACTTCCACATGAAAGATTTGAGTTCCACAGAAACAAGCTCAGAGTCTGGAAAGACAGCTGAACTTGAGTGGGGGTGTTGATCAAGATATTTGACACCATTAGATGCTGATCTGTGAGAATGACATGGCCCTCAATACTAGCCCTTAGATCCTTTTGATTACAACCATTAGATTACTCTCACAGCTGTAACTGTACAATTCTGTTACACATGAGACAAGGTGAAATTTGTATATAATGGAAAGCAAATGAATGAATTGTGTGTGCTGTGAATCAAATCATTATTGTTTCTTTAATTAGTTTCTCTCGTCACTTTTTTCAACTGATATGAACCTTGAGCCGATCCCAAGCTCAAAACGGAGCTCCATAAGCCGGCTTTTCCATCGAATCATACAAATTTTAAATACAATTAGTCAACAAAAAATCCAACCAAATTTTTATTAAAAAAAAATTTGAAATTCAAAGAAAATAATAAATATGAAAATACCAGATCGGCCGATGAGAGAAGTTTTTGTTACCCTTTTGGTTTCTCGCTCCTCCTGATTTTTAAAAGGCGTTGCTGTTTCTCCAGAGAAAGTATATGCTGAGTTGAGTATAGACAGAGAGACGCAAAATGGCGGGAAGGAGAATATTAGAGGGCAAATGTATCCTTTTACTTCATGTGATTGAGTATGCTGATGTGTTATTTTAATACATGTGTCAATTTATTATTTGATTTAGAAACACCAAGTGGATGCTGAGTTGGAGATCCAGAAACAACATATACTTTCTCCCAATAGACAATAGTTATTATAATCAATTATGCAAAATCTTAAATGATTACAGGCTAAAATTCAAAACTCAACAGTGTTTGAATACTACGTCGCATCAACAATTAAATGCGATTCCAAACGGATCAGTCGTGTCAACTGATACGCCATTGGCTATACGTTTCACCATGGCTTGGCCGAAGAAACCTCGTAGAGCCACGTGCAAATGCACACCAATGCGAATATGAAGAACTTTTATAATCACATCATCATTATGCTTAATTTCGCAAGTAACAATATTTTATTTTGCAAATTGTATCTATAAATTTTCATT
>SKCR01013070.1:0-34228 GCA_019454045.1 Zanthoxylum bungeanum
AAATTACTTCCAATGCATTATCCAAAGTAAATAAAATGTATCCAAAAAGTTAGCTATCATCTTGGTGTGGAATGGTAATCTTATTTGGACACGGAGCTTATCTTATGAAAGTGACCCAAATCAAGTGTCGATTTTCCAATTTTATATCATGCAATTTGATTTTAAATAAAAAGGCACAAGTTGCTTAAAGGTTTTGTATTGTAGTCATTTCAAATAAGGTTAAAAGCTAAATGGGAAAGCACAAAATTTTTCAAAGAAAATGTAAATGTAGGCTGTGTGGGGGGCCTTTTTTTTTAAACAATTTTGGTTGGTAAGACGAAAAACCAACTTGTCATCTCCAAAACTTGCCTGTTTTTACACAACTGTTATTGCCTCTTTTATTTTTTTTATTTTTTTGAAATCGTTGGAAATTTCACCACTAAATCACCTCTTCCGGATTTTAGTGGAGCAGGTAAAACCTCCAGTTGTCTCAGACTCTTACAAGAAACACATTTATTGGATTCGAACCCAGAATTTCAAGGTGAGATATTGAATCTTACACTATCAAGTCACGCCCCTTGAAGCCTGTTATTGCCTCTTCAATACACTTATCTTCAATCATCAGAAGACCCATTATTCAACTTATCATCTTTACCATTCCCTTTCATGTATATTAAAATATTTGTAAACAAAATAAAATTACCAACCTATAGATGTTTTTAGTATGATTCTCATATTTGGACGTCCTTATTTGTACTAAATATTGAATAAAGAAAATTGTGTACTTAATTTTAAACAAGTTTGAAACCTAGTTTTGACACTCAAGACTGCAAAATTTTGACTAAAACACAGGGGAAAAAAAAACTAGGGTCAAAAACAAAAATGTCAAAATGAAGATAAACATTGGACCAATAAAAAGTTGACATGTAATAAGAGTTGGATGGATTGAGCCCACTGGAGCACCACTCACACACTCTTTATTTCTTTTAAGAAACCCTAATTGAATTGACCTTCTATTTCTCTTTACATTGTTACCTACTTTTAACCCAATTAAATTGGCTCTTGTAGTAGAATTTTTTTGAGGAAATGAAACCAACCCATTATTTTTAAGCCAGAAATATTAAACCCCAGTTTTACCAAATTTCATAAAACCCCATATTTCACCAAATTTTTCCAGCTGTAAAAATTTCAATTTTTTTTTCCCTGGAAAATAATGGAAAGTTCAATTTTGCCGGAAAATCCGGGACAGCTCACTGGGAGCAGAGATAATGGAGGTGGGGATGAGGAGGGAAGAGTTAAAGGTGAAGAGGGTGACCGGAGCTTTGGCGGTAACCGGTGGCCAAGAGAAGAGACTTTGGCTTTGTTGAAGGTAAGGTCTGATATGGATACTGCGTTTAAAGACTCTGGCCTCAAGGCTCCTCTTTGGGAGGACGTGTCAAGGTAACCTTAATTTTAAGCTTAGTTTTTATAATCAATTTTTCTTGGGAAAAATTGATTGAAGTTTGTTTGTGTCTCTAGAAAATTTTAGGATATTGAAGTTTGTCTTGCACCTTTTTTTTTATTTGTTTGTATTGGCTTGATGTTCTATACTTTTGTATTTATCATGTGGCTTTAGGTGCTATTTTTAACTTGTTAAGCTTCAATTATTTGTTCACTTGATCATTTTGATTTGTTTATGGAAGTGTTCTGTTGGATTAGTTGTATTGGTAAGTGAATGTTCAAGTGAAATTGAAAAATGTGAGTGATGATACCAGGAAACTATCAGAACTTGGATACAATCGAAGTGCGAAGAAATGCAAAGAAAAGTTTGAGAATATATATAAATACCATAGAAGAACCAAACAAGGCCGATCTGGGAAAACTTATCGGTTTTTTGATCAATTACAAGCTCTAGACAGCAGCCATTCTTTTCCGATTCTTTCATCGCCAGATAAAATCAATTCTTCTATGGCGATGGATGTTAACCCAATCAGTGAAATAAAAAATGATATTCAGAATCAAATTTCAAGTTTTATGGATGTATCTACTTCAACCACCTCTACATCGAGTAAAGAATCGGCTGGAGCACAGAAGAAGAAGAGGAAATTAACGGAGTTTTTTGAGAGGTTGATGAAGGAGGTGATAGAGAAGCAAGAGAATTTGCAAAAGAAATTTATAGAGGCAATGGAGAAGTGTGAACAAGAAAGAATAGCAAGGGAGGAAGCTTGGAAGATGCAAGAATTGGACAGGATTAAGAGAGAGCGTGAGCTTTTGGTTCAAGAAAGATCCATCGCAGCAGCTAAGGATGCTGCGGTGCTGGCATTTTTGCAAAAGTTTTCAGAACAATCTTGCCCGGTGCAATTTTCTGCGACTCCAATTAATGTAGAAAAGGCTGTTGATAGGCAAGAAAACGATAATGGCGTTGAGAGCTTTATGCATATGGGCTCATCACGATGGCCAAAAGATGAAGTTGAGGCTTTGATAAGACTAAGGTCCAATCTTGATACAAATTATCAAGAGTCTGGGCCAAAAGGGCCACTATGGGAGGACATATCATCAGCCATGAAAAAGCTTGGATATAACCGGAGTGCAAAGAGATGTAAAGAGAAATGGGAGAACATGAATAAGTACTTCAAGAAGGTTAAAGAAAGCAATAAGAAAAGGCCTGAGGATGCTAAAACATGCCCGTATTTTCATCAGCTTGATGCTATATACAAAGGGAAGACTACCAAGAAGGTTGATAATCCCGGTAAGTCTGTTTACGAGTTGAGGCCTGAGGAACTTCTAATGCACATGATGAGTGCCCAAGAAGAGCAACAACGAGTTGAATCATTGACAGAGAACGGTGAAAATGAAAATGAAAATGTTAATCGTAATCAAGAAGATGCAGATAATGAAGATAATGAAGATGATAATGATCAAGATGATTATCAACTAGTAGCTACTAATCCTTCATCAGTGGCAATTATGAGTTGATAAGACACAAATAGTGGAACTTCTTTTTCAAAAGCTAAAGTCATTTTTACTTGGCTTTTGAGATGTGGGGTCACAGCCACAGGTTTCTCAATTCAAAGGCTACTAAATAATGAGTTGTTGTAGGTTGGGTCAGATTTGCATCAGTTAATCCTTTATTTGAGCTATATATGTATATGTTCATCATCATTTGTTGAAGAAATGTGTGTGATAGAGAGCAGAATAAGATAAGCTAGTGCAGTAGTGTGTAATATATAGAGCACATGTTATGTAATTTCTATGCTTTTGAAAATTGTATTGTATCAATCATCTTACACTATCTCATCAGTAGTGATGAAAAAGAGTGTATTTTTTTCATAGGGTAGCTATTATATATTACTCTTGCACTTTTGCAATAAAGATATGATTGGCAAAGACAATCATTATCATTACATAACATTTTATTTTTATTCTCTCTCTCTCTCTCTCTCTCTCTCTCTCTCTCTCTCTCTCTCTCTCTCTCATTCTAATCATCAATTTTCTTCTGCAACAATCAAACTTTATCATTGTTATAACTTTGATTTTAACCTTGAAAATAAAGAAGATAAAATATCTTTTTTTCGTCAAATCACTCCTTCCGAAATCATCCCTTCCGGATTTAAGCGGAGTTGATAAAATTTTCAGCTGTCTTGTGCTCTTATAAGAAACGCACTCCCTAGATTCGAACTTAGGATCTCAAAATGAAATTCTGAATCCTACACCACCCAGCCATGCCTTGACAAAAAAGATAAATCACTTTAATCTTTAAAATGATTTTTTTTTCATGGATGCCTTCGTTGATACCATTTTCTTTTTTCGGTTTCATAAGATGTCTTTAAACACGAGTCTCATATGAAATTGTAAACAGTTAGAATTATATCAAATTACTATTCCTCCATTGAAACTCTTAATTCAGGTTTTGTTGATTTTGCTAATCTTTTCTTGAAGGATCTGGAATCCAAGAACCTCGTCACGGTAGTTGAATGGTTCGTACTAGTCTCCGAGCATGAATCATATTCCAAAATTCTGTATTTTTTTTCTTATTAATTAAATAATCAAATTGTAAACAGCTATCATTTGTCTTTATTTTTAATTTCATAAATGGGTATGTTTGTATTAAATTTTTGAAAAAAAAAATATAGAAGCAAAGAGTATATTTATGGGTTCTTTTAATTTTTTGTAGTTAATCCAATGATAAATTTGAACATTATAGTGCGTGTTTCTAAGTGTCTAAAATCATATCAAAAATATTTTCTTAAGGTTAAAATTATTTGAGATCTTTTAATAATATATTCAAAAATGCTAGTTAATTATCAATCTCAAATTGTCCTTAAGTTATTAAGAACTCTTTCAAAAGACATAAAATAAGAATTTTGGTAAAAATGAAGGGAAAAAGACGGTTAGATCCCTATTGTTTAGAGAAAGAGATGTCAAACCCCTAATACTCAAAAAAGATATCAACCTCTATTTCTTAATAATTTTGTTTTTGTTTTACAGCAAAATGATTAATTTTTTATTCTATGAAAATAACATGTGAGAGTATAAAGTAAATATACATTATTATATTTTCCATCCAAATAATAAATTATATTAACTAATGGTCATATATCTTTTTTCAAACAGTAGAGGGTTTTATATGTTAGGGTTGGTGTTCAGAGCGCCAATCCGGATCGTATTTATGTCCGATTCATGAATACGAACAATTCATTTTTCCATAATATTACATATTAATGGTTGCACCTCTTATTTTTATATGCGTATTTGATCAGACTACAATTAGATTGAAACTATATCTGATTTAGTGATATGTATATATTAGACAAAGAACCCAGGATTTACAACGTAGTGCGCAGTTACAAAATAGTTTGTAATTGACATTGAGAAGCGTCACTATAAGTTGTATATTCTCAAATAAAGTTTCTGGTCAAGATTTACTGACACGGGTCGGTTAGTAAAATTCGCTGAGACCAGTACATGTCGTATATCGAGACTTGGTCCGATGGTTTATCCCAATGAACCATGAGTCTTGTGAGACTCGTATAGATGTGTAGGTATTTATTTGATAAACACTGAACGACTCACCGAAGATTTCCTAATAGATGGTACACCAATGTCAATAGGAATTTTCTCGAGTCGAGTAACATAGTGGTCCTTTGACTTGCGATACCAATGTGAATATATGAGACATCCTCCACACTTTGATGGCAATCACATCACCGATTTATTTAGATCAGACCTCCGTCTGCTCGTTAGGTGTGGACTGATGCTCATGATATCCTGTGAGTATCAGATAGAATCTGTCAGTCCTGTATACAAGACATATGTATCTTGTACGTGTTTGCAATCTAGTAAATCCATGGTCGTGGTATACTTCGGAAGCGAGTTCTGAGTGTTATTTAGAGATCGTAAATTTAAAAGTCGACTATATTATACCTTAGGAATTTGACGTTCTTATCTATATCATCGGTATAATATTGATAGCCAGTGACATAGAGATTATACGTATGCAATGACCTCGACTTGCATAGTTTAACAAGATTATCCGTGGTCTTCATAATTTACGAGTGGGTGAATTATGGACACGAAATTTGATTCTGTGATAGATAAACCTAAACTTATAGAGTCTCACAATATGAAGTGTATTCGTTGATAACTTGGACAACGCGTTATGAAAATACATATTATTCATAATAATTCATCGGATTAAATGAGTTAATTTGAATCGTTTAACGGTTAAACGAAATACATGCATAATGAGCATTTCAGTCATTTCCTAATTAATGTGTATTTATATATATATATATATATATATATATATATGATTTTATTAAATACACATTAATTAATTATCAAATAAGATATTTGACATATATCACAAATATATATATTTTGATTATTTAAAGTAAATATGATACATATATTTATTTATTTATATTTAAGTAATTATTTAATTATTTAATTGTTAAATAATTAAAGTAATTAAAATATAAATATCTAAAGTGATATTTAATGTTAGAAAAAGATTAAAGTGTAAATATTTTATTTATGTACATTTTTTGATTTAAGGTTGTAGTAATCAAATTGGATTTGATGACTTTTGGCTTGATATTTATTTTTTGATTAAATGATTTTCAAATGACCTTTTTGCCTCCGACAAACCCTAGTATTTAAAGTGAGATTTTATTTTCTCTTTCATAACAACTCCATGGTCGAAAATCTCTCAAAAGAAAGCTCCCAAATATTACTTGAAGAAACTTATAGAGAAAGTGAAGAAATCAAAAAGAAAGCTTAAGGAAATTATGAGATTTTGAGGTAATATTCAATACTCTTAAGCTTAGAAAGTTTGTTTCTTATTCTTGAGTATCTAGAATAGTTCTAGGGTTTCTTCCTTTCTTAAATTTTGGGGCTTTTTGATTTGGAGGATGGATTTAGAGGCTTGATGCATGTGTGAAGTAAGATTGAGTAATATTAATGTAATATTAGTTCAATTTTGTCATTTGATGATTTTTTTTCCATTCTAGAATGTTATGACCACTCTTATTCTCCTAGAATTGTTCTTGAGTTCTTCGTTGATGGTGGCTTTGTTTGGTGTAAATATTAATATGATTAATGTTGAGGAAATTGGATTTAAAGCATGAAAAATGATAATTTTTGTTCCCTAGTCAGACTTGGAAAAACCAGATTTTTTTTGCTAAAATATATATTATTTAAATGTATTAAATATGTATTGGGCATTAGAATAATTTCCAGAAATTATTTCGGATTGAAAATATACGAAAATGGTGAAAAACAGCGTTACTGGGTGAGTTTCGGCTTACGGGTGACGGCTATTCAAACAATGAATTGGTCACTATTCAGGAAGCACATGAACTGCCCAAGTATTGTTGGGGCTGACCTGGGCAGTCCCCATGTGTATTGGTCGGGTCGGTTCGACCAAAAACATATTTTGTGCTATTTTGTGGAAAAACATTATCATAAAAATTTCGCGATATTTTCTAAATTATTTATGTTATTATATGTTATTGGATATAATATATTTAGGTGAATTATGAATGAATTATTCAAATAGGATATTGAATAATTTATTCGGTAAGTTTAAAAATTTTAAAGTTACGATTTCGCCCGAACCACACTCTTCCGCTACGCCTTAAGAAAACCCCAACATTATATCCCTAAATGTTGGAAGTTCAATTATCATTTTCCACAAAATCAAATAAAGGATTTATTGTGCGTTTACATACTCGTAATTAGAATAAGTTGGTATCAGAATTAAATGAAATCAGAATGAGCTGGAATGAGAATGTGAAACAACTCAGTCAGTCACAACATGTCCATTATAGTAATTCATCATGCATGCCATGTTATTATTCATATAATCATGTATAAATAGGATTTATATCTTAGAAATCCCTACCAGAGACTTGGGATAAATTTTTGACTTGAACATTTTCTTTTATCTTAACAGTCTCTGGTAAATTTTAGTATTTTGACCTAAATTTTTTATGCGATGTCTAATTTCAATGATCTCGGAGACATTGAAAATCTTAGATCAGGACCTACAACTTTCATGTTGACTATTTTCCGAAATTGTGATAGAATTAGAACGAAAATGCCATTCTTTCTCGCATGAACTGTAACAACATGGTTGATTTGGATTTTTAGCAAGTGGCACCATCTTAACCAATCTTTAACCCATAAAAATCAGCCCCTCTATTATAAATACTCAACACTATACACACTCTTTTTCCTAAAATAAAAAAGAATGTATTTGGCTCTAAGGGAAAAACGATTTCTAGCCCTCACTTGCTTCATCTTACATTCCATTTTTGAATAATGAGATGATGATTCCAAGTCCATTTCCATGCTTAGTAAGTTTCTATCTCTCTATTCCTTCAATTCTGAGTTTATGGAAAGCATTTCTTTTTCCTCAAATCCTAATCGAAACCCTAAAATTCCATTCATGCATTTTAAGTCTTGACTAAATTGCTAGCATACATGTGATGAAGTTGGTACTTGGATTGCCAATCTGATTTATACATTTTTTACTTATTAATAAAAATAACTTTTTTCATTTCATACCTTATTAATGGTATTGTCATTACGCATATTAAATTGATGTATAGATATGCTAAGAATGACATCGACCTTAGAATAGTTTTGACACTATAGGTTTAAACTATTCTTAAAGTAAATATTCCTAGTCGTTGGTTTTGGAATACGGTCGAATTACTATAACCTAAAAGACTAGCACATGTCGTATATTGGAATTGGAGTTCCAATGGTTTAACGTTATGTACCATGAGTTTTGGAAACTCGTATAGACATGTGGGTATTCGTTGGAGCGAATACTGAATGCCTCATAGGTGATTCCTAATAGTTGGAAGTACACACCACCGTCAATAGGAACCTCCTCGAGTCGAGTAGCATATGTAATCCTTTGACTATAGGATATCATTGATTTTGTGTGAGATCCTCCACACTTAGATGCCATGTATGTCAGAAACCTTTCATGGTCTGGCCTCTAGATGTTCGTTGGGTGTGGGCCGATGCACTCAATAATCAAGTGCGAAGCAAGATAGGATCTTTCGGCCCGTACGTGTACCATAAGGGGTTTAGGTATCCATGTTAGTAAAGTCACGATTCTTAAATCTTTAATCAAAGTCGATCACCTATGGTGGATCGCATCAGTTATAAAGAATCGTGGACATGTCGACATGAGATGTGCGTCTCGGAAACTTGACGGTATATTCTATGTTTCCGAAGCACAACTCGCATAGTCAACGACGAAGTGATTATTAAACATATGTGATGACCTCGACTTGTATAGTTCAGAAAGGTCGTTCGTGTTCTTCGCGAATTCAAAGGTGGCCGAATTGCGTACATATTAGCTAGGTTTATATGACGAACATGCCTGAACTTAGAGAGTCCCAAAATGAAGTGTACGCGTTGAGCACTTGGGTAGCCGATTATTTTTTATAAAAGATAATATTCGATATTATAATTATCAACTAAGATAATTAAGTATTATTGGATAACATTGATTATTTACTTTGACCTAATTGAATTAATTCAATAATTACACAAGGGCTTAATTGTAAAATCATAATTATCTCTACCATTTGAGGATATTATGGTAATTATAAGTATGTAATAATATGTGATTTTGGCTTGATTTAATTGGATTAAATCTATGTGGCAAATATTTAACTAATTCATTTCCTAATCCTTAGCTTGATTTAATTGGATTAAATTAAAGTGGGAGATAATGGAGATTAGTCACACCTAATTATACATATTTGGACAAATTGGATTATGTCCACTTAAAAGTTGATTACAACTTTTATTTATTAAAAATTGCCTAAGTTTTGCTATAAATAGCAAGCTTTATGAATGTTTTAATTACAAGGTCAAATACAAGCATAAGC
Source organism: Zanthoxylum bungeanum (assembly GCA_019454045.1). NCBI lineage: Eukaryota > Viridiplantae > Streptophyta > Magnoliopsida > Sapindales > Rutaceae > Zanthoxylum > Zanthoxylum bungeanum. The sequence continues at coordinate 9,375 of SKCR01013070.1, forward strand.
AAATTCTTGAGAGATTAGTCTAAGTTAGAGAAGTGTTTAGAGAAGCTTGTGAGGTCTCTATAACATTTCATCTATGACAAATCAAGATTGGATCTTGAAGTGAAGCTTGGTTGTATTGGAAACAAGATTGGATCTTGAAGTCAAGCTTGCACACCTTGGAGGTTCTCCGACGATTTCAACAAAGGAGAAATAGATTGGATCTTGCATCAAGCTTACTAGGTAATGTTTGATCTTCTCCTAAGCTATGTTTATTTATGTATTAGATGCATGATCACATAACTTAATGTTGAAATGAGGCTAATAAATTGTGTTAGTATGCTTTGGAAGTATAAACATAATATGTTTGTAATTAGGTCAAAATTTTCATGTTGGACATGGAACAATTAATTAGAGTTTGGAACACTAGATTAAAGCTTAGAAGTATGGCTACCATTTTAAAATCACTTGACCACCTTTGGGTGACCTAGAATTGTTCACAAGACATTTCTTATTGGGATTCTAATTTGGTTTGTGTAATGGATTCAATTTTTACGTAAGTTCGTATTTAGAATAAATTTATGTTTTTGTAAAAATATTTGATATTTTGAAAATTTTGATTTTTATTCTATAACATGTGTTAATGTTGATTTTGAAATTAAAAATTAATTTTGGGTATTTTTGAAGTGTTTAGGGAAGACCGGAAAGAATTAGGGTCAAAGACCCTGAATGAAAAGGAAACAAATAAAAAAAAATTGTGTGAACTGATTGCTAAAGTGCCCGCGCGTATTGCCCGTGGTAATTTTGTTTTTGTTCGTTCGGGAGTTTCCGGACTCCAATTCAGTCCCGATTTTTTCCTATACACTCGTAATGGAATATAGTATCTCATTAAATAATTTTAAAATTACACCCATACTTGATATCCATGGATTAGACCCATTTCCGCTGCCCGGGACACCAATCCGACCCTAGGGGTTCCACAACTGCCACAACAGAATGGTATCAGTAGCAAAGGCTTAACCACACAACACATGTTTTGAATCTATGCCATAGTAATTTTAATTTAATTATGCTTAAGACATATTGGATATTTATTGCATGTTTTAAATTAAAACTTTGACCTAATCTAGTTAATGACTTAATTATCATAAATCTCATGTGATTAGGTAATTACTTTTAAGTAATAGTATTAATAATGTTGGAGCACTATTGGATGGTCCGTCTTGTCAATACGGAGATGAATGAGTTCTTACTACTTATATCCAATATCGTCATTAGTGTGAGGGTATAAGTGTTCGGAACTTAGGCCACTCCGGTAAAATATTAGATGTAGCGTGATGGGTTAACGCAGTCACCCAATATCGTCATTAGTGTGGGGGTGTACATACGAAGCTCATTAGTGCACATTGACAAGTAAACACCTAGAACACGTCTTAATCTAATATCGTCATTAGTGTGAGGATAAGAAACTGTTCAGGACCAAACCAGAAGTCATATGAAGTGATTGACCTTGAAGGTCTACCTAATAAGTTTACAAATGCCAATATCGTCATTAGTGTGAGGCTGGAGTAAATGTCATGGGATCCACTTCCCGCTACGAAATTTTGATAGTCAAATTTCTATTTTTCCGTTAAGGGAGATTACGGAATTACGTAAAGTAGTGGGATGGCACTGATAGATTTAAAATTCCAAAATCAATTAGTGTTATCACTTTTGAAATGAAAAATGTTCTGCTACTACTCAAAAATATTGTCTTCTAGATGGCTGCTGATGAATGGAAAATATATCAATATTTACCGCCCCTTTTACCTAATATTTTGTTTAGTTTCTCAGGTTTGATGAATGTTTTGATGTGTTTGTGTTTTGTAGATAAATAAAGTATCAGGACTTAATGGAATCAAATCGAGGCTAAAACGATGAAATCCGGAGCAAAAAAGGTCAAAAAAACGAAAATTTACTGTACGCGTCACGAAGTGCAGTCCTAAATTCCAATTTTCCGCAAGTTTGGTATTTTGGCCATAACTTTTTCATCCGATATCCGATTGAGCTGATTCAAGTTGAAGATTAAAGAAGCCTCAATGATCTACACCTTTGAAATTTTAAACATTTTCGAATTACGAAGTTTTCAAAACCGAAATTAACGAATAATCCAATGTGTTTTGTGTAATTACTGAAGTCATTATCAAAAAATAAAAAAAAAAAGGAAAATGAAAATTTACAATTGTCAAACTTCCACAAAACATGCTTGCATGTTTGGTGGAGTGTTTTGTGGAGTGTCTTGTGGCATGTTTGGTGGAGGATTTTGTGGAGTGTTTGGTGGAGTATTTTGTGGAGCAATGGAGGAGAAATTGAGGGAAGCCTTTAGATTTTCCTATAATTACCAAGCCATTTCATTTGTAATTCTCATGCTTTTCTTAGGTTTTTGTAAGGAATTTAAGGGTTGCATCTTGTTTGTATTTATTTTCAGTATTTAATTTATGCATTTTTATTTTCAGTAATAGTAGTTTCTTTTCTTTTCTTTTCTTTTATGTTTTGTAGTTAGATTTCTGCTAGGGGAAGGGTGAATCTTTTATTATTTTAGTTTAGATTAATCTCCCTTAATTATAATATGGAAATTATAATTTAACATAAAAGATTATACTGCCTTAATGGCTGGTTTTATTTATTTGACATAATGTGACATCGCCTATATGGCCGGTCTTTATGTGACAGATGATTACTGCCTATATGACTGGTTTATGGACAAATAATGATAGCGCATTTATGTTCGGTCAGACTTCATTAAAATCTGACTTAATGAGGATACCGCCTATATGACTGGTTGATAATATCACTGATAAATTCTATATTATAGTAAATGAGATTTCTAAATTAGAAATAGTAAAGGTGGATCCCTAACCCCCCATCATTTTATTTTTATTTTAGGGAAGTGATAAAACACAATATCCACACACTTAATAATTGATTTTCTTTTTATGGGTAATTCTTTACTTTGTTTACTGAGTCTTAAGCTTAATGTTTCTTATTAATTGGCCATTAATAAGATTGATTTGGTAAACTTAAAATGAACTTGACGAAGGGATTTTAGGTTTCAGCCTTATATTCAATAGCCCACGATATTCCTTGAGGATAGATAACCCTTTAATAGATTTCCTTACAGGATAGACATATACCTGTCGGGCGGGGGTATCCACTTTTGGAACTTGAACTTAATGAATTCAGGTAACTTGGTTAACATAGGCATATGATTAATTGGGTTATTTAGGTATTTGCGTCTGACCATCGACAGAGGCTTTTGCATATCTTCGTGTTCCAGGTTAGCAAACTGACTTATTACACATATATAAGAGAATTAATTTATCTTTAGGATAATATTGTGTGGAATCACAACCCTAGATCTTTGTGTCTTTTATTTATTTTTCTTAGTAGTTTCTTTTGTTTATTTTATTTAAGCAAATCCACATTCAACCAACCAAAAGCAATCATTCTCTTATCCCTTATAATTGGATACCTGTAAATAAATAGTATCAATATTAATAACAACAGTATGGATTAAGTCCTCGTGGGATCGATATTTTTATACTACTTGAACGATACGTGCACTTGCATTATACGTGTGTGATTACGAACCGGTCAAGTTTTTGGCGCTGTTGCCGGGGACTTATATTTCTTGAGTTGTTAATTTTAAAGCTATCTAATTTACTTGTATCTAATTTTATTTATTTTTATTTGTAATTTTTATTTCTTTCTTTTATTTTTCAGGTGGTTGAAATGGAACAATATTGGGAGATTGAGAGATTACTAGCTTTACTAGAAGAAGATACACCCCAAATTTCGGAGCAACAATCCGATTTTCTGAGGCCTGTTGTCCAGCCCAACAATTATCACTGGATGTCAGAACCAAGAAATATTACATTTGCTCAACAGAACGCAATAGGGAGATGTGAGATATGTGATGGTAACCACCCTATCGATCAATGCATTTACATTTCAGAGTGGCAGAATTATCAGAATCATTCAAGGTACGAAGAACCATCATATTTCACTGAACCTTATTCTCCATCTTATCCACCATCCATCTAAAAAAGCGATGGGATAAAAAAAAGAAAAAAAAATGTGAAAAAAAAATGTCTGAGATCCGAGTTATTAAGTCTGTAAGGGTGTCTTAACACCTAGTGCCCTAAAGTCAACTGGTTTGGGAGTCACTGGCCCAAAGCTCGTTACATGGATCGAAGATGTTGCCAAATATATATATATATATATATATATATATATATCTGAAGTCTGAGTAATTAAGTCCGTAGGGGTGTCTTAACACTTAGTGCCATAAAGCCAACTGGTTTGGGAGTCACTGACCCAAAGCTCGCTAAATAGATGGAAGATATTGTATATAAATAAAAAAAATCAATTAAAAATCAAAGAAAAAAATTATTACATTGCTACAAAAAGGTGTGAATTCTGATAAAACTTTAGGACAAAAATATTACTCTCTTCTCAACTGCACTTGTGACTATTGTGGGCAAAATGAGTTGATTAATATTTTGTTGGCAGTGTATATGAAGAATGGTAAAAATAATCGGAGAATTTACTTATTCGGTAATTTAGAAAGAAACAAAACAACTATTACCTTGGATAAGAAGTTTCACATGTTTAGTCACTAACTTTTTTTAATCTCTTTTCAATTGTCTTTTTACTTTTGTGTGCATTAGTTTTACTATCTTTTTACTTTTATAAGACGTTTGTGGGTATCGTCGCTGTAAACCCTCACGAGACTACAACTCATCCACTAGGGACACCTAGGGGTTTAAAGGCTTGTTGCATACACTAAATGCAACCGTGATCTCTACGAAAGTGGCTTAGTTTAATTTTAATTGTTTTTTTACATTTTATTTTGTTGTTTTGCTCGAGGACTAGCAAAATGTTAGGTTTGGGGGTGTGATGAGCGGAAAATATATCAATATTTACCGCCCCTTTTACCTAATATTTTGTTTAGTTTTTCGGGTTTGATGAACGTTTTGATGTATTTTTATGTGTTTTGCAGATAAATAAAGTATCGGGATTTAATGGAATCAAATCGGGGCTAAAACGATGAAATCCGGAGCAAAAAAGGTCAAAAAACGAAAATTTGCTGTACGCATCACGAAGTGGAGTCCTAAATTCCAATTTTGCGCAAGTTTGGTATTTTGGTCATAACTTTTTCATCTGATATCCGATTGAGCCGATTCAAGTTTCAGATTAAAGAAAACTCAATGATCTACAACTTTGAAATTTTAAACATTTTCGAATTATGAAGTTTTCAAAACCGAAATTAACGAATAATCCAATGTGTTTTGTGTAATTACTAAAGTCATTATCAAAAAATAAAAAAAAATGGAAAATGAAAATTTACAATTGTCAAACTTCCACAAAATATGCTTGCATGTTTGGTGGAGTGTTTTGTGGAGTGTCTTATGGCATGTTTGGTGGATGATTTTGTGGAGTGTTTGGTGGAGTATTTTGTGGAGCAATTGGAGGAGAAATTGAGGGAAGCCTTTAGATTTTCCTATAATTACCAAGCCATTTCATTTGTAATTCTCATGATTTTCTTAGGTTTTTGTAAGGAATTTAAGGGTTGCATCTTGTTTGTATTATTTTCAGTATTTAATTTATGCATTTTTATTTTCAGTAATAGTAGTTTCTTTTCTTTTCTTTTCTTTTATGTTTTGTAGTTAAATTTCTGCTAGGGGAAGGGTGAATCTTTTATTATTTTAGTTTAGATTAATCTCCCTTAATTATAATATGGAAATTATAATTTAACATAAAAGGTTATACTGCCTTAATGGCTGGTTTTATTTATTTGACATAATGTGACACCGCCTATATGGCCGGTCTTTATGTGACAGATGATTACCGCCTATATGACTGGTTTATGGACAAATAATGATAGCGCATTTATGTTCGGTCAGACTTCATTAAAATCTGACTTAATGAGGATACCGCATATATGGCTGGTTGATGATATCACTGATAAATTCTATATTATAGTAAATGAGATTTCTAAATTAGAAATAGTAAAGGTGGATCCCCAACCCCCCATCATTTTATTTTTATTTTAGGGAAGTGATAAAACACAATATCCACACACTTAATAATTGATTTTCTTTTTATGGGTAACTCTTTAGTTTGTTTATTGAGTCTTAAGCTTAATGCTTCTTGTTAATTGACCATTAATAAGATTGATTTGGTAAACTTAAAATGAACTTGACGAAGAGATTTTAGGTTTCAGCCTTAGATTCAATAGCCAACGATATTCCTTTAGGATAGATAACCCTTTAATAGATTTCCTTACATGATAGACATATACCTGTCGGGCGGGGGTAGCCACTTTTGGAACTTGAACTTAATGAATTCAGGTAACTTGGTTAACATAGGCATATGATTAATTGGGTTATTTGGGTATTTGCGTCTGACCATCGACAGAGGCTTTTGCATATCTTCGTGTTCCAGGTTAGCAAACTGACTTATTACACATATATAAGAGAATCAATTCATCTTTAGGATAATATTGTATGGAATCACAACCCTAGATCTTTGTGTATTTTATTTATTTTTCTTAGTATTTTCTTTTGTTTATTTTATTTAAGCAAATCCAAATTCAACCAACCAAATGCAATCATTCTCTTCTCCCTTATAATTGGATACCTGTAAATAAATAGTATCAATAATTAATAACAACAGTATGAATTAAGTTCTCGTGTGATCGATATTTTTATACTACTTGAATGATACGTGCACTTGCGTTATACGCGTGTGATTACGCACCGGTCAGCTGCCACTAATCCATTGATGAAACTTTTGGATTCCTACAAGCTAAAAGGAGCCGAAAACTATTTCGAATGGGAAATGAACATACGTCTTGTCTTGAAGTATGAAAAGTTGACTTATGTCACTATCAATCAACTGCCTGTCGATATCGATCCTGACTCCACTCCAGAAGAGCGAGAAACTTTTGATAGATGGAAGGATGATAACCTGAAGGTGAAATCTTATATCTTGGGATCGATGGTTCCAGATTTGCTGATACAGTACATTGAAGTACCAGATGCTTGGAGCATCATGCGAACACTCAATGAGTTGTTCGAGGCAAATCAAGAGATGGAACTTTATCGAAGGTCTAAGGAATTATTCTGTGCTGAACTCAAGGAGGGAGGAGCTGTCAGCACTCATATTTCGAACATAATCGACCAGATTCGATATCTGGAACAACATGACATTGTGTTTCATGAACGGTAGGCCGTAATTTGATTATGTCTTCTTTGTCTGGTTCTTATGTTGGCTTTATATTAAACTTCCATATGCATTCGATCCAACCCACATACGAAGAACTTCATAACATGCTACGCACGGCGGAGCAAGATTTGAAGAAAGGCAACCCCACACTATATCTCCATGGTGGAGCTGGCTCATCAAAGACTTCTAAGAAGTCAAAGAAAATCAAGATGGGGAATAAGAAGATATCAAAGAAAAAATCCAAGAAGCGCAAAGGTGCAAAATCGAAAGTATCTCGTGATCAAGAATGAATGTCCAGAGCTTAAAGCAGGACACTCATGTACGCTTTGTATTTTTTCAATTATTGATATCTCATTAACCTTAGATGTAAATATTGGATGAGTGTTAGACACTGGTAGTCCTACTCATATTTGCAATTCCCTGCATGAAATGAGGGTTAAAAGAAGGCTAAATAAAAGGGATATCCAAATTAGAGTTGACAATGGCGAGACATTGGATGTCAAGGCCATAGGAATTGTTCTTCTAGATCTCCCAAATATATGTAAATTAGATTTGCATGACTGTTATTATGTTCCCTCAATTATCGGATAAATAATATCACTACTAATATTAGTGTTTGGGCCAAATTTGGTCCAGGGGTAGTTTCATCATTTTACTTCAGACCCATAACCAAGCTCAAAGGCACTATACAGGCCCAGGCCCAATGAGTTGCAACATTTATAACCAAGGGACATCCAAAGGCCAACCCACTCAACTTACAGCCTCATAAAATCAGTCGTTTCAGTCTACAACGGGCAACTGCACTAAATGCCCCTCACGAAGTTACAATCATAACTGACTCCTAACGGACAAGAAATAAAGGAGCAGTAAATGCGCACGTTCCCCTGAGAGCATGTATATAAACGAAGATAGATAAGGGAAAGGGGGGCTGATTTCTTAGGCCTAGCTCGATACTACACTTTCTATAAGCTCTCGTTCACCGCCCTCACGGCAGCTATCGCAGTTCAAGGTATCATCTAACATTGACCTTCTCTCTATTACATCCATTGTATATTTACTGACTTGGGCGTCGGAGTGCCCCCGGCACCCACCACACCGGTGGGCAGTACTCCCGCTCACTCTACAATCTTCGTCTTGCAGGATCGCCAGTGCCCCTATACAAAATCTCAATTGTGGACCTCGGGCGAAAACCAGCGTCTACAGTTTGGCGCCCACCGTGGGGCCCTAGCGATTCATAGCATTCTCCATCTACGATCATATTCCTTATGAGCATTCGACAAGCAAAAAATCCACCTTAAGATGACCTTCCACTTAATCACCAGAAAAGCCACCATGATTCTCCAGCCGACTGATCACAACACGTTACCCACTCCATGTGCAAAGAAATACAAGAGTTCGAAAGAGTGGTTCTAGAGCACACTTCCTCCAGTCGACATGGGAATACCCACGTAACCCCCAGCATAGCCAATCAACCAAGAAACTATGTAAGAAGATTGCCATCAACTCCAGACTACATGGAAGAACGGTCATTTTCTCCAAACGACGTGAATGGATTCTTTTCAATTCTAAAAGTACATATGAAGATTGTCATATTCGCCACAGACAGGATTGTTGTCTTTAGACGACCTGGGTGGATGGTCAACTCCACCATACGACACAATAGGACTACCATCATCTCCAGACTACATTGAAAGGTTATTGCCTCATTCATAAGACATGAAAGGTATGTCATCATCTCCAGTCAACTAGAAATGATTGTTACGTATTCTTTATATAAGATACATGAATTACTATTAGCTCCAGACTACGTAGGGAATCCTCTATCACATATATAGTATAATGAAGAATTTTACAGGCCTTATTCAGGTCTAGTCGACTTCTAACAGGTCTTAGGAATTGGGAATGGGGACCTTGTTAGTCCTTCATCGGGTCTAGTCGACCGTACTAATGGACCCTCATTAGGTCCAGACTTTCATAAAGGTCTTGTAGAGTGGAGACATCCCACATATTAAAAACGAATCCATCGATTGAACCTTTTATCTTGCTCAAAGACTTCACCCACTCGATCTCATTGCCAAACAATTAGACTTAATCTTAGTCTTCTATCAGTCTACCCATAGTTTATCACGTGCTCATATCTAGATCATCAAAATAACGCCTCAATAGTTGGACCCTCTGTAATATACGATGTCAGCTAGATGAGATCCATAGTTGACTTTCCAATATAGTAAATGTTGCAGAATCCCGAGATTTATCGACGCTTGGTCGACTGAACCTAGTATGCAACACTGAACATATGTAAAGCGATCATGAGTGAGCCAGACGCCTTATTCATTTTCTTAGTCGACCGAATGTCGATTGATGTAATTGCTCGATCCTTCCAACATGTTAATAACTTTCATAGATCCATAAGATATTGCCATCCAATATTTGTCTCATAAACGATACTTGTTATGCGAAGACTGAGCATTAACAACTCCACGTGGACCACTCTGTCGACCCATATTCCCTTACTCACTCGACCCATGTTCCATGAAAGTCCTGTCTGGATCAAAAACAGATTGCCCTCCAGCCTAGAGATACAGGACGAGCACAATCACTCAAAGACAGCCTACCATGAACACCTATGTCGTCTCAACATACAAATCACCCCACAAGTCCATTTCATGACAGACCCATCACCAAATTCGTTACCCACGCGACAATAAGCCCCAAAACACTTGACAAAGGGTGATCCCAGAGTTCATACTGTAATCAATGCGAGATGATGCGCCAACTCTTGATTCAAGGCTCAGCTGATGAAGAGTGACAATTTCCCAATTAAAGATAGAGCCTGGAAAAATAGCGTGCAAATACTTGAAGCTGTGGCTTACTGTGTTCCTCTACAGCTTTCTCAATGTCGAGTCAGATTGTACCCGAGGTATTAACAGATGCAAATCCCAAAGTCAGCATGCTCAAAGAGTAGACTGCACCAGTTCATGCGCTTTCACAGACGAGCCATTGGGCCCAAAACGCAAGCCTACATTACAGGAACCATGAAGCAGGCACGAACCAGGGCCTCATGTTTCAGCCTTTCAATTGCCTATACAAGTCGCACTGAAGAGAACAAGAAGGTCCAGGACTGGCGAATCCACCAGCGGTCTCAACAGCAGACAAAATACCCGTTTTACCCCTCTCGCTCTCACTCTCCAGGCCGTTTCTCAAACAATTTCTCAGTAATTTAACCACCTTGGAATCTCAGACGACTCCTCCTCTTTCCCCCTCAGCTGCCCATTACGACGACACTTCCTCCTCCCACGCGAACAATGCCTTACAAACAGATTCCGAAACCACATTCCCTTCGCCCACAATTTGATTCTCTTCGCAAGGGTTCTAATCGCACATTTCAGAATTGAATTTCCCAGACTGAAATTGAAGGTCTCTCGAGGAGAGGAAAGATTCTGCGATGAAAGCAGAGGACGAGAGGATTAAGTTGGAGAGGCGAATAGAGAAAGGGAAGTGGTGGCGAGGGGGGAGGGCGGGGAATTTGGTGAAGAGAAAGCGGGAGTCGGAGTCGATAGGGAATCCGATCTTGATTGGTTTGAGATAGACGAATTTTGAGTTTGAAGAATTATTAGCAGAGGAGGAAGGAATAGGAGAGACCGGCAAAGACTAGGGTTTTATGGAGGGGGTGTTGGCGGAACAGATTTGATATGTTGGATGAGAGAGTGAAGATTTAGCGGCTGGATAAGGAATATTGTCGAGTGAAGATGAATTAGTCGACAGAGGAGGAGCTGGCCACGCCCAAGCTTTGAGATCTCCACGCAAAAAAAAAAAATAAAAAAAATAAAATAATAATAATAGCCCACTCGCCAAAGCTGTAAAGCACGACCATGTGCAAGAATAGTGTTCCCAACTCCCAAATTTTGCCTCTAGTGTGAAACCACGTGAATGGTGGGCCCAACCACCTACTACAAAAAATTGGAGCATGCGTGATCCCCATTCCGTACCACACTCCATTCCACATACATTTCACAATGCTCCGAAACTCATGTGATTTGAAATCAAGGAAAAGAAGTATCTAATGTTCGACATTGGCAGAGGCACCATTTGACGCTACATGCATATTAGTGTAGCATCGGCTAATACCCCACTCGACATAATACAGAGATTATCTGGCTGAGGCATCATTAAAACAACACACATAAATGAAATGATAAAATATATTGTTCACTCAATTCCCATACAACTAGGTGGATGGCCGTCGACCCACGGTATATCAAGAAAATTACCATTCCTTCCTCAGACGACATAAAAGAATGAAAGATCATTAGAACCTACATCAGGTTCATTCGAACAACCTCCATCTAGTAGGTAGAGTGAAAATTATTTTGGAACTCCATGAGGTCTATTCGACCTTAGACCCTCACTAACCTTTGTTGGGTCTTATAGAGTAAGGATGGTAGTATGAGGAATAAAGACCTTCATTGATATTTAGCACGTACCGTAGTGTGAGAAGTGAAACCCATTTTGACACTCTTATGTCTAATAGAGTCAAGAGTATACCTTGGACGATCATCTAGTCCATTTAGTCAAATTGATTTGACAGTAGCGTCGTTGAAGGTTAAAGAAGTAATGACCAGGTTCACCCCATTATAGTATTTTAGGCCTTCTTTAGGACTAGTGTAGAAAGAGGTGAATTTGATAGACATACATCAAATCCATACGACAAGTCCATTTCAATCGTGGTCTCATATACCTTCATCAGGTCTAGTAGAGTAAAGACCCCCATGGACTCATGTCGAGTCAAATTGTAGACATGGATTACACATGTCGTATGAATTATACATTCCTGGACTCATCAAGTCCAGTCGACCGGGGACATCCCCCACGGACTCATGTAGAGTTAAGTTGTAGACATACACATGTCGTATGACTTATATCCTGAACCTCATCTGGTTCAGTTGACCGGGGACATCCCCCACGGACTCATGTAGAGTCAAGTTGTAGACATACACATGTCGTATGACTTATACCCTGAACCTCATCTGGTTCAGTTGACCGGGGACATCCCCCATGGACTCTTGTCGAGTCAAATAAACTCCTGAACCCTCATCTGGTTCAGTCGACCGGGGACATCCCCCATGGACTCTTGTCGAGTCAAATAAACTCATGAACCCTCATCTGGTTCAGTCGACTGGGGACATTCCCATTGACTCTTGTCGAGTCAAATAAACTCCTGAACCCTCATCTGGTTCAGTCGACCGGGGACATCCCCCATGGACTCTTGTCGAGTCAAATAAACTCCTGAACCCTCATCTGGTTCAGTCGACTGGGGACATTCCCATGGACTCTTGTCGAGTCAAATAAACTTCTGAACCCTCATCTGGTTCAGTCGACTGGGGACATTCCCATGGACTCTTGTCGAGTCAAATAAACTCATGAACCCTCATCTGGTTCAGTCTACCGGGGACATCCCCCACGGACTCATGTAGAGTCAAGTTGTAGACATACACATGTCGTATGACTTATATCATGAACCTCATCTGGTTCAGTTGACCGGGGACATCCCCCACGGACTCATGTAGAGTCAAGTTGTAGACATACACATGTCGAATGACTTATATCCTGAACCTCATCTGGTTTAGTTGACCGGGGACATCCCCCACGGACTCATATCGAGTCAAGTAGTAGACATACATATGTCGTACGACTTATATCCTGACCTTCATCTGGTTCAATCGATTGGGTACTTCCCCAATGGCTCTGGTAGAGTCAAGTTCATTATCCCGACCATCATCTGGTTCGGTCGACTGGATACATCCCCAATGGCTATTGAAGAGTCAAGCTCATAACTTGATATTCGTTTGGCAGCATCAACGCTCGAGTACACCTACATACAATGGCCTCAAGCGACACACGCGTCAAGTACTCTCCAAGCCAATGACTTTTGACTTAGAGAGTAGGGGACAAACTGTTTGGGCCAAATTTGGTCCAGGGGTAGTTTCGTCATTTTACTTCAGACCCATAACCAAGCTCAAAGGCACTATACAGGCCCAGGCCCAATGAGTTGCAACATTTATAACCAAGGGACATCCAAAGGCCAACCCACTCAACTTACAGCCTCATAAAATCAGTCGTTTCAGTCTACAACGGGCAACTGCACTAAATGCCCCTCACGAAGTTACAATCAAACTGACTCCTAACGGACAAGAAATAAAGGAGCAGTAAATGCGCACGTTCCCCTGAGAGCATGTATATAAACGAAGATAGATAAGGGAAAGGGGGGCTGATTTCTTAGGCCTAGCTCGATACTACACTTTCTATAAGCTCTCGTTCACCGCCCTCACGGCAGCTATCGTAGTTCAAGGTATCATCTAACATTGACCTTCTCTCTATTACATCCATTGTATATTTACTGACTTGGGCGTCGGAGTGCCCCCGGCACCCACCACACCGGTGGGCAGTACTCCCGCTCACTCTACAATCTTCGTCTTGCAGGATCGCCAGTGCCCCTATACAAAATCTCAATTGTGGACCTCGGGCGAAAACCAGCGTCTACAATTAGATAAAGAGGGATATAAAATAAACATTAAGGATGAAATTTTATGTTTGTATGATAAAGAAAATTTATTGAAATATGAATAATCTTTATCAAACAGTCACTATGTTTTGGAAACATGTAGAGATTTCTTTAATATAGAGAAAAATATAAGTAGGAATTCTGAACTAAATAATACTGAATTATCGCATATGAGATTGGGCTACATAGGTGTTAGACGTCTATCCAAATTGGTAAATGATGGTTTGATTGAAAATCTTACCTTAGATCCTTATCCGATTTGTTAGTCTTATATCCAAGGAAAGATGACAAAGGCCTCATTTCAAGGTGTTGGACACCGTCCTGGAGATTTACTGGAGCTAATACACAGCGATGTGTGTGGTCCATTAAATCATGCCGCTTATGATGTTTCGACATACTTTGTAACTTTGACAAGTCTAGATATGGATATGTCTATCTGATGAAACATAAGTTGGAAACATTTGACAAGTTCAAAATATTCCGAAATGAAGTAGAAAAACAAACCAGTAAATTCATCAAATGTCTTAGATCAGATCGAGGTGGTGAATACATGAGTGAAGAATTCAGAAATTATTTAAGGGAGAATGGAATTCTCGCCCAATATAGCCCACCAGGAACACCTCGATACAATGAAGTGTCTGAGCGTAGAAATCGTACTTTATTGGATATGGTGCGAACGATGATGTGCTATACAGATATTCCTTATTATCTTTAGGGTTACGCTTTACAAACTGCTGCCTATATACTTAATAGGGTTCCATCGAAAGTTATTTCTATGGCCCCCTATCAGATATGGTTCGGTAGAAATCCAAGTCTTAAGCATTTAAAGATTTGGGGTTGCCCTGCATAGATTAGAATTGTGCAGCGGGATAAACTAGCACCCAGATGGTATAAATGTAGGTTCGTTGGATATCCTGATAATTCCATGGGATATCAATTCTACGATTCCGAACAGCGAAATGTATTTGTTGTTCGCTTTGCAACTTTTCTTGAGAAGAAATTTTTTAGAGAAAGTGGGAATTCTAGAGAGATTAAACTTGATGAGTTTGATCCCAACATTAATGAATCTGAGATGGAACTAGAGATCCAATTAGATGAAGGATCTACAACACAGATTCTACGTAAGTCAAATAGAATATCAAGGCCTCCTAAGAGACTATTTTTAACATCTGATGTGAGCCTTGATGTTCTCCTCTTGGAGGAAACAGATCCAACTATGTATAACGAAGTGATATTAGATATCAATTCAGGAAAATGGCAGGAAGCTATGAAATCTGAAATGGATTCAATGCATGTCAATCAAGTCTGGGACTTAGTTGAACTTCCCGAAGGATTTAAACCTATTGGTTGTAAATGGGTTTACAAAAGGAAGCGAGGGCCCGATAGAAAAGTGGAAACCTTTAAGGCCCGACTGGTAGCGAAAGGTTACACTCATCGTCTTGGGATTGACTATGAGGAAACTTTTTCACCAGTAGCCATGCTAAAATCTATTATGATTCTTTTAGCCATTGCTGCATATCACGACTATGAGATATGACAGATGGATGTGAAAACCGCTTTCCTAAATGGATTCCTTGATGAGGATATCTATATGGAACAACCATATGGTTTCGTATCCAATGAGACTTCAAAATTTATTTGTAAGCTCCAAAAGTCTATTTATGGACTTAAACAGACATCCCGAAGATGGAATCGTCGTTTTGATGAGATAATTAGATTATCTGGATTCATCAAAAATGATGAAGAACCATGTGTTTATAAGAAAGTTAGTGAGAGCATGATAGTTTTCCTAATCTTGTATGTAGATGACATCCTTATCATAGGGAATGATATAGGGATGATGCAAAATGTGAAAGCCTACCTTTGTAAGAACTTCTCCATGAAAGATATGGGTGAAGCTTCTTATATGTTAGGTATAAGGCTCTACCGAGATAGAGTTAGGAAGCTTATAGGGTTGTCACAAAAGACGTACATAGACAAGATGTTAGAAAGGTACAGTTTCACCAACTGCAAGGCAGCAATGTACCTTTCCGATACGACATACATCTTTCGAAGAAAATGGAACCTCAACTGAGAAAGAGAGAGTTAGGATGTCTAACTTGCCATATGCTTATTGTATTGGAAGCATAATGTATGTTATGTTATGTACTAGACCTGACATCATTTTCGGTGTCAGTGTGACCAGCCGATATCAATCTGATCGAGGTAATGATCATTGGATAGCCGTGAAACATATCCGAAAATATCTTAAAGGCACCAAGGATAAGTTTCTGATATATGGAGAAGATGAGCTACAAGTTAAGGGTTATACAGACTCCGACTTCCAGGGAGATCTAGATGATAGAAAATCTACATCAGGATACATATTTACCCTTAATAGTGGTGCGATTAGTTGGCGTTGTTCAAAGCAAGGCTCAACAACTTATTCCACCACTGAGGCAGAATTTATAGCAGCTTCAAAAGCTGCTAAAGAAGCTGTTTGGATTAGAAATTTTATCATATAACTTGGCATTGTGCCTAGTATTGCGGATTCGATCCCAATGTATTGTGATAATAACAGAACCATCGCGCAGGCTAAGAAGCCGAGGGCGCATTCCAAGTCTAAACACGTGGAAAGGAAATATCGCGTAATTAGAAAGATTAATGAACGAAAAGACATAATGGTCTTGAAGGTTCAAAGACAAGACAACATAGCAGACCCGCTTACAAAGGCCTTACCTCCTAAGTTATTCGATAAACATGTGGAGGAGATGTGACTGCGGTACCATCCAGATTGGCACTAAGCAAGTGGGAGTTTGATGGGGTTGGTGCTTGGAGTGCCAATCCGATTTGTATATTTTATTATTTATTAATAAAATAACAATTTTTTTCATTTCATACCTTATTAATGGTATTGTCATTACGCGTATTAATTGACATCAAGCTTGCACACCTTGGAGGTTCTCTAATGATTTCAACAAAGGAGAAGTAGATTGGATCTTGCATCAAGCTTACTAGGTAAAGTTTGATATTCTCCTAAACTATGTTTATTTATGTATTAGATGCATGATCACATAGCTTAATATTGAAATGAGGCTAATAAATTGTGTTAGTATGCTTTGGAAGTATAAACACAATATGTTTGTAATTAGGTCAAAATATTCATGTTGGACATGAAACAATTAATTAGAGTTTGGAACTCTAGATTAAAGCTTAGAGTTATGGCTACCATTCTAGAATCACTTGACCACCTTTGGGTGACCTAGAATTGTTCACGAGACATTTCTTATTGGGATTCTAATTTGGTTTGTGTAATGGATTCAAAATTTATGCAAGTGCGTATTTAGAATAAATTTATGTTTTTGTAAAAATATTTGATATTTTGAAAATTTTGATTTTTATTCTATAACATGTGTTAATGTTGGTTTTGAAATTAAAAATTAATTTTGGGTGTTTTTGAAGTGTTTAGGGAATACCGGAAAGAATTAGGGTCAAAGACCCTGAATGAAAAGGAAACAAATAAAAAAAATATTTGTGTGAACTGATTGCTACAGTGCGCGCGCGTACTGCTCGCACATTGCGCCCGTGCACTGTAGCACGCACGTACGCGTGTATGCGGCGGTAATTTTATTTTTGTTTGTTCGGGAGTTTCCGGATTCCGATTCAGTCCCGATTTTTTTCCTATACACTCGTAATGGAATATAGTATTTCATTAAATAATTTTAAAATTACACACATACTTGATATCCATGGGTCAGACCAATTTCCGCTGCCCGGGGCACCGATTCGACCTTAGGAGTTCCACAACTGCCCCAACAACATGTCCATGTATTTCATGATGATTTGAGCATAGATTAAGCCTTATTGTTGATGATTGCCTAATTATTCCCAAAATATGAGGGGGCCTGGCTGAAATTACATAGTAATATTAGTGGTTGATTCGTTGTTCTTAAAGTGGATTGATGATGGTTCATGTATTTGGATTCCTATTAACATTATAAGTTATACCACGGCCATGGATTTACTAGATCGTAAACACGTGTGGATGCATATGCCCTGTACACAGTACTGACGGATCCTATCTTGATACGTACTGGATATCATGAGCATCAGTCCACACCCAACGAACATGCGGAGGTCTGATCATGACTAGATTGCTGACGTGACTGCCATCAACGTGTGGAGGATAGCTCATATATCCACAGTGGTATCTCAATTCGAATGACCACTATGCTCGCTCAACTCGAGAAGGTTTCTATTGACATTGGTGTACCATCTATTGGGAAACCTTCAGTGAGTCGTTCAATATCTTATCAAACAAACACCTACATGTCTATACGAGTCTCCCGAAACTCATGGTTCACTAGGATAAACCATCAGACCAAGTCACGATATACGACATGTACTGGTCTCAGCGGATTTTACTAACCGACTCATGTTAGCAAATCTTGACCAGGAACTTTATTTAAGAATATACAACTAATAGTGCGTTTCCCAATGTCAATTACAAACTACGTTGTAACTGCGCACTATACTGTAAATCCTAGGGACTTTGTCTAATATACACGTATCACTGAATCAGATTCAGTTTCAATCTAATCATAATCGGATATCTAATCGCAATTAGATCGAATTAGCATATAAAAGACAAGGGTGCTACCATTAAATTAAGTAATATTATGGAGAATATAATTGCTCGTATTTATGAATCGGACATAAATACGATCTGGATTGGCACTCCGAGCACCAACCCTAACAGTTTGGGCCACGGTCCCACACATACAAATCATAAATATATAATTAGAGCAAAAAGTATTAGTAATTGAATGATATTTATTAAAGTCAGAGGCTTATGGGGTTAGTTCGGTCTATCTCTTGCCGGTAACATCTCCCAGATCGGGGATGTTACATACATTAAGATAGGTAGTCATGTTTTGGCCAAATAGTGCTTGGTGTTGGGTTGTGTTGTATGTGTGTTGCATGATGATAAACATGAAGTAAAGTGTCATGTGATATTGATATGTATAGTTGTGTGTGTTTTAGTTTTGGCCAAAAATAGATAACATAATGAAATCTAAAAATCAATAACTAAAAGTTTAGAAATAAATTAAAATAAAAAAATTTAAGTCAAATTAAAAACAAATGGAATAAAGTTGCCACTCTCGTACTAACCAAACTGACTTGTTCCTTTAGATTGTAAACTGTCTCCTCGGCAACGACGCAAAAATTTGATGAATTTCAGAAGATACATGCGGATATCACAGTATAGATTAAGGTGTCAATCCCACAGAGAGAGGTTATAAAAGAAACTAATTCACTTAGTAAACACGTTAAAAGAAACTAATAGAAAGTAAAATATTGAATTGAGGTTGTAAAGCGAATGTATGAAAAGAACTTAGATTTATCAATGGGTAAAAGATAGCAAAGTTTTGGAATTTTCTTATTATTACTCGAATGAAAATTTCATATCCTAAACAAAAAATTATAAGATATATCAATTCTACTCATACAAAATTATAAGGTAATTAGTATTCTCATATTCTTTGTTAAACATTTATACATGTTATTGTTACCTATCTAAAGACAGCAATATACTCTAAGGCAATATCACTGCAAAATATCAACTCGAAAAATAGCATACCAGTCACAATTATTTTACCAAAACACTCTTAGAACAATCATGACTAATCCTATATGGGAATTGATCACACATAATCTTTGGATAATAAATAAAAAAAGATGAAGAAGATAAAGAAAACTAATTTTATTAAACATTGAAGTTCAGTTATAAATCAAAAGATAAGATATGAATTACACATCAAGAGTTCATCCTTAACTTTTGCCTTGAAGTTTAGTTCTCTGTGGAAGAAAGAAACATTATATTTTCTCTAGGTTTAATCCAAGTCTCTCCCTTTTAAAATGAAGGTTAAATCCCATTTATATGAAAAATAATGTTATAACCTAATTCTAATATATAGGCTTTATAAAACTGAAACATGAATGGAAAACACTTAAAAACAGAAATATGTGCTCAAATCCCATAATTCGCATTCGAACCCTCTATTGCACACCCCTCCCTCGCACACCCAGCTACTACATTAAGAAATTCTAACGCTCCAACAAACACTTCTCACATGCCCAGCTACTACCTTATGGCATTCGAACTCTCGATGCATATGTAGCTACTCTGCACATATTGGTTCTGAGAAGCAATTTAAAATACTTGTAACTTTTTCGTCTCTTGGTAAAATCATGAGTTCTTTATATGCACGTAATCGTCTTCAAGTCTACTTTCCAATACCACTAACCTTATATCAATTGGAGTTCCACAATAGTGCTCTTATGGATAACTTATCAAAAAGAGTTATGGAAGTGGTTCAAGTGACAATGAAGCTATTGATAAGGTATTAGCATATACTATCTTTTTTACAAGATCAAGATGGGGTGGATACCAATTGTGCCGATATAGCTATATTTGGTGAAGGATTGGTTACTAAAATGGAGGTGGAGATTGCGAGACAGCTACATCGAGATCAATGATAACCATGTATTGGAATATTCGAGGATTGGGGAACACTCGAACATTCCGAACTTTGACCACGAGTGACTATATCTACTTTCACCAATTTGAGGATGGTGCAAAGATAATTTCCCTTCATTTTTTTATTTATTTTATGTCATACCACGTGAACCTAACTTATTTTACACTATTTTTAAATAATGTTCTGACAATATACAATTATATTATAATTTAAAACCTATTGAAAAAAACACACTCATAATAAAACTCAAATATCTATCAAACATAATTCAAAACCACAGCAAATCCATGATCGTTTGTTTTAGAGTGTTTGTTTTTGTTGGTGATGTAGTGTCATTAAACAGAAACTAACATGAAACCAAATGGATCAAAACCAGAATACCAATCAAACTATGCAAAACCCTAAAACTTGCAATATGAAGAAAAACCTGGAAAAATTGATGAAAATGCAGTCCAAGTCGAGATAGATCTCTATCCTTAAGAACTTATTAGCCCCGTCTCGGTGCTCTACAGGTTTTGTGGCTAATGTTCTCTCAGGATAACTCGGATTCCTCTTCTTCAAGGGGCACTCCTTAAGAAGATCTTGAACTTGGAAATGGAGGAACTCTCTCTCTGACTCAAAAACGAAATTATGAGACTCAAGACTTGTTTTCAAATCTGGATTAATACGGATCCCTGAATATCAACATGGAGGCCTCCTTATAAAGGCATGGAATGGTGCCTTAAGGGCACCCTTTGGGTTGGGGTGTAACCCTCCACAGGGTTATACCCCTCTCATGCATCCCTTGGAGCCTATAAACATGTTATTATCAATTGGGGGACATGTCCCTATGGGGTACCATCCAATGGACATGTTCCTCCTCCAGCCAAACTCTATAATTAGAGAATTTTCAACAATCCCCCACAATTCTCTAAATATACATGCATACACTTGATAGAGTTTCCGTGAACTAAAGATGCATCGAAATATGTATCTTTCACCTTGAACCTTTCCTAGTGAATGAAAATCGGATTTACTTGGCAAACCAGTGACCCATAGTCTTGAATTGTTCTGCCATTGGTGTAAACCAAGACAATTGCCAACACACAGCTTTACTTCGACCATTTCTCGTTCTACGGTTGTGTTCATTTCGGCCCTGAACAACGGTCCTCGATTCATCAAGCACTTTAGGGAAATTAGCTTGTAAGATCCCATGGAAGCGGCCTCACTTCTTACTTGAAATATGTGATCTACTATGAAGAGGAATATGTCTTTACCCCCATTAGGACTCATCTCCTAATATAGTGATTATTAAAAGCCTTAGTTTATCCTAACCTTGACAGACAGCACTCGTCGTCATTATCGAAATGAGAAGGAGTACAAACTCTTCAGTGCTTGTTTTGAATTGCACAAAGTTTCAGTTGTCCCTTTTGAACCTAGATCTTGAGATCTCCAGTCAGCTAGGTTGGGTTTCCACAGTGACATTTCTTAATTTATAGGTTTCAAGCCCATTCCCATCGATGACTTCTCAACTTGCTATCTAGGTAAACCTTTAGTAAGTGGATCCGCTAGGTTTTCCTTTGACTTAACATAATCGATCGATATTATGCCACTTGAGAGTAGTTTACGTATGGTATTATGTCTCCGACGTATGTGACAAGACTTACCATTATACATTGTATTTTGGGCTCTCCCAATATCCAATTGGCTATCACAATGTATGCTTATCGCTGGCACCGGTTTGGGCCAACTATGAATATCCCCCAGGAAATTTCGAAGCCATTCCGCTTCTTTCGCTGTTTTGTCTAATGCTATGAACTCTGATTCCATAGTAGATTGGGCAATACAAGTTTGCCTCGAGGATTTCCATGACACGGCTGCATTACCAAGTGTGAAAATAAATCCACTCGTAGATTTAGAATCCACTGTATCAGATATCCAGTTAGCATCACTGTATCCCTCTAGAACAACATGATATCTCTCATAATGTAGCCCATTTTTTGAAGTTTCTCTCAAATACCTCAAAACTCTTACTATGGTTTTACAGTGGTTATGTCCTGGATTACTTGTATATCTGCTAAGCTTGTTCACAGTTTGAGCGATATCAGGTCGTGTACAATTCGTGAGATACATCAGACTTCCGATGATTCTCGAATACTCTAATTGCGATACGCTTGAGCCAGTATTCTTTGATAGATGAAGAGTTAGGTTTACAGGAGTTCTAGCCACATTTAGATCTATTTTGTTATATTTCTCAAGTATCTTCTCAATATAATGAGTCTGAGATAATATATATCATTCTGATGTTCTAGAAATATTAATTCATATGATCACATCAGCTACTCCTAAATCTTTCATATCAAATCTGCTTGATAACACTCTCTTGGTAGACAGAATTATTTCATGATTACTACCAATTATCAGCATATCGTCTACATAGAGACACATAATGACATATCCTTTTTGAGTTGACTTGGTGTACACACACTTATCACACTAATTGGTTTTGAACCCACTTGACAACATCTCTTTGTCAAATTTCTCATGGCATTGCTTAGGTGCTTGTTTTAATCCGTACAAGAATTTTACAAGTTTGCACACTTTATGTTCTTGTCCAAGAATATTGAAACCTTCTGGTTGTTCCATGTAAATCTCTTCATCCAATTCACCATTCAATAATGCCGTCTTTACATCCATTTGATGTATTTCAAGACCAAATATAACTGTTATGGCTATGAGAATTCTTATCAATGTGATACGAGTCACTGGTGAATAGGTGTCAAAGTAATCAAGGCTTTCCTTTTGTCTATAATCTTTTATGACAAGCCTTGCCTTGTACTTATCTATTGATCCATCAGGTTTCATCTTCCGTTTGAATATCCATTTGTAGCCGGTGGCTTAAAACCTGGAGGAAGATCAACCAACTCCCAAGTATGGTTCTGTAGGATGGAATCAATCTCACTGTTGATAGCCTCTTTCCACAAAGGTGCTTCTGGCGAAGACATTGCTTCCTTATAGCTTTGAGGTTCATTTTCTAACAAGTATGTCAGAAAATCGGGACCAAACGAATTAGACGTTCTAACTTTTTGCTATTTACATGTTGAGTTGACTCTTAGTCAACCTGATCACTGTCTTTGACAGTATCAATAGTTCTTTTGAGAGACTCTGTTCTTTGTCTTTCCTTATAAGGAAATGTCTCTTCAAAAAATATTGCATTCATTGACTCAATTATCATATTCGGATTGATGTCAGGAATCTCAGACTTATGTACCAAGAATCGATACACACTACTTTGCGAGCATATCCAATGAATATACAATCAACAGTTTTGGGTCATATTCTAACCTTCTTAGGTTTAGGAACCATTAATTTGGCAAGACACCCCCCACACTTTTAGGTATTTGTAGGAATGTACGTGACCTTTCCACAACTCATATGGTGTCTTTTCCAATCTTCTATGAGGAAGCTTGTTCCGAACGTAGTTTGCGGAAAGTAAGGCTTCCCCCCACAAGTTCTAGGGTAAACCAGAGCTTGCAACATGGCGTTCATCATTTCTTTCAACGTCCGATTTTTACGCTCAACAATCCCGTTTTGTTGAGGTGAATAAGGAGCATTGGTTTCGTGAATAATTCCATGATTGGAACAATATTCACCACCTCTATCACTCCTGATTCTTTTGATTTTCTTGCCAAGTTGATTTTCAACTTCGTTCTTATAATGTACAAAGCTATCAATATCTTCATCTTTGCTCCTCAGCAAATACACATAACAGAATCTTGTGTTATCATTGATAAAAGTGACAAAGTACTTTTTATCGCCTTTTGTTTGCACAATATTCATATCACACACATCAGTGTGTACAAGTTCCAAGGGTTCAGAACTGCGTTCTATGGAATGAAAGGATGCTCTATGCATTTTTGCTTCAACACATGCCTCACACTTATGTTGGCTATCAATCGTAAATTTAGGTATAAGGTCCATGTTAATTAATTTACGCATTGTATCATAATTAACATGTCCTAACCTCCATTGCCATACATTTTGTGACTCAATAATATAAGCGGAAGTTGTAGCTTTATTAATAGCACTGTGTCGATTTACTATCATTACATTGAATTTGAAAAGGCCATCAGTGATGTATCATTTTCCTACATACACATCATTTTTGGTAAATACAAATTTATCAGAAACAAATACAAGCTTAAAACCAGCCTTGCTAAGTAGAGAGCCTGAAATCAAGTTCTTTTGAATATCAGGAACATGCAAAACATTCTTCAATGTAAGCTCATTTCCAGATGTCATCTTCAGAACCAATGTGCCTTGTCTAACCACTCTTGAGGTAGACGAGTTTATCATTGTCAGATGATCGTCGCCATCGACCTTCTGATACAAGGAAAACATCTTGCTATCTGCATAGATATGACAAGTAGCCCCAATGTATACCCATCATTCTCTCGGATTCCCAACAAAGTTGGCTTCAGTTATCACTGCTGATAGGTTCATCTCTGAGATCTCTTCAGTCAGCTGCTCATCTTCAGTAACATGGG
>SKCR01013071.1:0-34193 GCA_019454045.1 Zanthoxylum bungeanum
AAACACATTAATAAAGTGAATATGAAATAAATATAATAATGATATGCGGATGGATACTTTACAAATTGATCCTAGATCAAATCTCTACCTTTCTCTCTCCAGCTAGCACATGTATTACTTCTACCCGTTACACTACACTTCTAAAGAAACCTCATTTACATGAGGGGATATGGAGAAGAGAATACAAAGAATATGGAAGTGAATAAGGCTGGACTCGCAGGTTCAATTAATAAATCAAATTTATTACAATTTTCAAAATTACCCCACCCATTTAATATCCATCTGATAACATTATTCATGCATCGCAACCATGTATTCACACAAGCATGTTATCAATCAATCTAATCAAATTAATTAATCTGATAATTAGTGATCATCCAATGTTCAAACAACGATTTGATTTTGTTCGAGTCAAACTCGTTTTGCGAATAAGTACTTAAAGTACAGATTCTCGAATTAAATTAAACTACATAATTAAATCCAATTTAATATGTATTTAATCCTAATTCACTATTTAATTCCAAATTAAATATTACACTTTATTAATAAACCTTTACGACTTAAATTCCAAATTTAATCGTTACGGGTCTCAAAGCCCGATAACATCCAACGTCAATTTAATTAAAGTCCAATGAGCTTTTAATTAATTTCTTTAAGGCGTGGACTTTTGGTCAACTCAGGTCAAACCGATACCCAAAGCCCAATCCGGGATTAACCCATAAGCCCATAAATAATTTAGGCCCATTAGGCCCAATTAAATTATTAAGGTCCATTAAGTCGCATTGGGGTTTTATGGAAGCGGTTTTCGGCCTAGTTGGATCCAACCAATTTAGCCTAAACCCAACTTGGTACAACCAAGCCCAATAAGCCCAATAACAACATAACAAGCCAAAATCCAATTTTAAGCCCAATTAATTAAAATACAAAAATTCAAAATTTCACATTCTAATTAAACCAAAGTGTATATCATTATTAATTACCCAAATCAATATTTCCAAAAAACACCAAATTTGTACAATTAATCATGCTTATCAATAACAAAACATGTCCAACACATTTTGATCAAAACCAAACCCAATTTTCATGCATATTGTTCTCGGCCAATGGGGATTTTATGCCCAAATCAAATTCAATCCAATTAAATTCAATTCAACATTAAATCAATATCCCCAAATGATTTCCAACATATCCAATGATCAAAAATCAAAAATCCAAGACAATTTAGGGTTCATGTATTTTCGGCCAACACAGGCAATGGGATTGGGAAAAAATTGTTCCAAACCATTTTCTTAAAATTGATCCAATCAAACTTCAATTAAAACACATTTAAGCATACTAATTCATCCAATTTCATTAAATCATGCCCAAATTCGTTTTACCCAAATTTTAACCCTAAAATATTTCATGATCAACCTTGCTCAAGATACCATTGTTGGTCTACTCTAAGCTTCCCAAGATCATTGCAAGCAAGAAAATAACATGTGAATACATTCAAAGGAGGTGCGGAATACTCACAATGATCGGTTTGGATGCGACGAAGAACAAAAAATGTTCTGCCCTTGGATGAAGCTCAGCAGTGGACTGCACGGCAGGGGTGGTTTTCCTCCTCCAAGAATCGGCCATGGGTGATCCTCCATGGAAGTTCAAGCTTGTGTTGATAATTGCTCATGTAGTGAGTTCCCTATCACCTTAGGATGGCTCCAATGTGTGCTAGCACCCAAGAAATTTGCCACAAATTTCTTTAGCTTCTCCTTCATCACTCGGTCAAACCAGAAAACATAGGAGAAAAAACGTGAGAGAGAAGAAGGCCTTTTGGCTCCAAAACCGTATGCCAAGAGAGAGAGAGAATAAGAAAATGTGTAATAGGTTTATTTATTTCCAAAATTAATTAACCATTTACCAT
Organism: Zanthoxylum bungeanum; assembly: GCA_019454045.1. Classification (NCBI taxonomy): domain Eukaryota; kingdom Viridiplantae; phylum Streptophyta; class Magnoliopsida; order Sapindales; family Rutaceae; genus Zanthoxylum; species Zanthoxylum bungeanum. The sequence continues at coordinate 1,904 of SKCR01013071.1, forward strand.
TTTACAATTTCAAAAAGTCAAGCATTAAATGCTTGCTTTCAACTCACATCAACTCACATCAATCAATCAATCAATTGTCACATCACTCAAAGTGACATGTGATTTGACGTTTGATGTGACTAATGATTTGATGCTTGATTTGACTTGCGTGCCGCACTCGAATTCGAAATGCGAATGTGCTCGCAAACAATCCCGGTTTCGGGTTCGCTAATTCTAAATTAACAAATTTTCTGTTGCGACGCAATTAAACGATTACGCATAACGAAATCACTATTCACGTCTCTAACGAATTAATTCTAAATTAACTCGTTCGCCCGAATTACAATCTAATTTTAATTCCGCGTCGAAATCCAATTTCGTTTATATATCAAATATATTATTTTATCGATAATTCCAAATTCCAAATAATCATTCTCTCTCTTTAATTGATATTTTATCCCAGATAAAATATCTCCGCAATTAATTCCAGATTAATTTTCTCTCTCATTAAATTAATCCCAGATTAATTAAAGTGCGAGTCATACGTCATCGGTGAATCTTCGGGAAGCGACCCATGAGATCCCCGGATATGTTGGCAGTAAATTCGGTCATCGGACTACCGAACACGCAAGTACCTAGTACTACGTTTATACCGATTTACAAGACAAGGTTGGCTTCTAGCAAAGCGCCATGCCTACCCAATTCTCCAGAAATATGCTTACATGAATAAGCGATCTATATCAGACGTAGTATACGTGGTATTGCATATTCGATCCAGTATCGGATGATCACGTGCTAGGCTTGGGGATGGAATTGTGTCTGCCCCGTACGAAGCACATATCGGATGTCTGGTACTTAGTCTCTATATCGGATAACTATGACCTAGTCATATTATCCCGATGACTGCAGTACTTAAGAGAACCAGTACCGTATCCTACGTGACCATCATCTCCATATGACTGGAGTGATACTTCCGTCTTAACATCACACCCAACACACTACGATTCTCAATATACCCAGCATAGGCGTACACAGAACCGGTTAAAGTCCTGGACGACCGCAACCAAAGTATATTGATTGTCGCAAGTATTAGCGGTGCAAGTCTCAGGTTAAGACCAAATACACCTACCCTGATTTCAGACTTCCATAGACACATAGTCATACTACCAATGGAATTTCGAGGGGGTCTATCCAGAGCGAAGCTGTTTCCCGTACCATCGGTAAAACACAACCTCCTATTACACTTGTTAGTAGTATCCTATACCCAAATATATGAGAACTATGCGGTTGTGCCCTCACAACGTGCACAAGTGTAATACTAGTCTTTTACGTATTTATCGATGTCCGATCTCGGTAATACTCTGACTAGGGATATTTAATGATTTATCCTTCATAGACTGATACTGTCTCATATCATTCTCAATCCAGGAAAAAATTATATGGAACTCTTATCATTTATATATCTTGGTGATCTAATCACAAATGATAAGAGTGCAATCTCCTTGTCACATAGTTAATTTGTACAACAACACTATGATCTGTACAAATAGTGACGCTATGGGTCATAATTATCCAACAACTGGTATTGCAAACTTGCTCATCTTGACTTATGTCGGGTTCTTCTTTTCTATCCTTAGGAACCTCATTGGTTCCTTTCTAGTTAAACCATCTCTTGGGCCTGTTGTCTCTGCCTCAAAATATAGTATCACAGGTATTGGGCTCTCTTACAGTTACCTTTATATTGTTGGAAAATGATGGGACGATCATCTTGTATCTTAACGGATGTCGGCATCCTTGTTCTGATACACTATGCCCTGGTAGAGTCTATTACTCATGTAAGGTAGGTATGAGATAGACTCCGTCAGGACCATTTCCTTGACTAGTATCACTGAGAGGTGAGGATCTAGGCAGATTAGAACTTTATCTATCAGATTCTTAGAGTACGGCAGTTAGTCATTTCTGTTTACGATCTTCACTTATTTACTTGCGGTCTGAGTTTGGGAATCTAGAATCTATTCATCCTCTTTGACGTCTCTAGTCTATCGGGACTCCCATGTCAAATTTTTGATTTCTTACCTCTCTTATGCTTCTGATTATCCTTTGCTATCGAAGGGCTTGCCATCTATACATGGTATTCAAAGGCTATTAATTTGGTTTGAAGGAATTTCTTAATGAAAAAAAAGGAATATTATGAAAGGAATGAAACCTTACATAAGTCTATTTGGCACTTTTACTCTTACTCAGGCCTGTTATATTTCTTTACTATTATAAGTTCTAATGCTCTCTTCACCATCTATTTTTGTATCTCTCCGACTTACTGTTTCTGTTTTCTTGATCATCTATGTATCATTTCTTACTTTTTTTTTTCTAGTTTTCTCTTTCTCTTTCTATTTTCCAGGGTGAATATCCTTAGAATTTTACTGTCTATCTTCATAACTTGTATTGGACACTTCGAAAATGAACTAGGGTAGCTACGGAAGGGATTTCAAAGAATATGGTTACTTCATAAAGGATGATATTCGAATAGTTCAGGAATTCTTACTAACCCGTATGTAAACTTTGAGGACGTACTCGAGGATCAGATACTAGAGAGGTATGCCTCACATACTAGTATCTCGGGCATACTACGTATACAAGACCCCAATATTTTCCACTGTAATCACTAACTTCCTAGAACCATGCTCTGATACCATCTTCGTAACATCCCCAATCCGAAGATGTTACCGGCATGGAATAGGTCATCCTATCTCCCTGAGCCTCTGACTCTCTAACAACTGCTTATCTTATTTTATATACAAACTCATGCATGAGACCATTGCCCAACACATCAATATAAATGCATAACACTTTTAGTGCTAAGTACTCAATTTTATTACACATTACAACTCTGACAATGGCCACCTATAATGCATTACATATGTAATCTTTACTATATAACATGTATGTTACATGAATTTTCTTGCCTCTGACTGAACTAAACTCTGACTCTGACTTGACCTGATGGACCGAACACCCTAGTGACTGCCATCAATATCCATCCTCCCACTCGTCCTCCAAGTAAACGTGCAAAATAAAGAAACTGGGAGTATGGGAGGGTTAGATCGTTTGAATGATCTAAATGAGTGAACATGTTAAATCTGAAACTGACATGCTTAATTAATGTCTCATAGTTTTGAAGTCGAAAATCACTTTGTGAAACCTGATTCTTCTGAAAACTCTTTTCAGTTTGGAAAAATTTGAATCCTTTCTGTAAAACTGAGCTTTCTTAAAAATTCTTTCATAACTCTTGTCCATTTTGAAAATAATGTCTCTAGAAAACTTATCTCTGAAAATTCATTTCTGAAAAATCTATTTCTTGAAAATCTATTTCTGTAAATTTATCTATGAAAACTATCACTGAAATATCTGTCTCTAAAAAACCTGACGCATAGGGGCGTTACGTATCGCTGTCCTTCATACGCCTAACTAGATGCAAGTGTGCAAATTCATGACATTGAGGCGTTACGTATCACCATCCCCCAAAGCATGCCACTACATATCCCTGAAATCTGGTGATCATGGGGCGTTACATATCGCCATCCCTCAAGTCACAATCTAGAGCCGAAGGTGTGGATCTATGCAACCCTCCACACTCTGAATCTAGGATCAATGGGCATTTGTCATCCCTAGTTCTGAATTACGTGTGCACACGATATCTGAATCCGTCAATTCCATATCTGAGTCAAGTTACATACTGAGGTGGATTTTTTCCCCATGTCCCGAAATCACTGAAATCATAGTTTCGAAATCATCTCTTTTCTGAATCATTTCTCAAAGCATTCTTCATCAAAATAACTTGAGAGTAAACTTGGCTAACACCCTAAATGTGGAAAAGTAAATCTTATATGTAAAACAACATAATGTAAAAAGATTAACTTAAGGAAATAGTGTCCACTCACTGATTTGGAGTCCCGCTAGCCTTACTTCACTTCACCGAAGAAATTTATAGTTCCTGTGATGACCTTTAATGAGCAACTTAATTAGAATATATATCATAGAATAAACTTCAAAACTATCATTACTATGTGATATTCTACGTTTGTGTCATGGTAAATTACGTGTATATAAGATGATACGAAGCCTTTTGGGTAGTCTCTAATATCTTGAGTTGAAACTAAATTGCTAGAAATTTATCTTGGGAAATGGTCACGCATCGCAAAGCCAAGCTTTGCATGTCGCGACGCTCACACGGGTAGGGTTGAGGTAGAAGGTTTCCCTTGTATCTCGTCACGACATGAGTTCTTGAACGTCGTGAGGCTCACAATCCAGAACTGAATCAGGGACAACTTCCCAGTACGCGTCACGGTGCTAGGCCAATTTCAGAGCCTAACAACCATTTTCCAAAGCCAATGCTCAAAAATCCTCATACCATCAATTTAACATCCTCTCATAGGTACTTCTCCAAACTTTTATATCAATACACAAGAAGCATAATCAATCCCCAACATCTATATACCAATTTATCCACCTCAAAACACAAGAAACATATACAATCCCCCCAACATACTCACACTCATAAGGACCTCAATTTATATTAATGTTATCATAATACTCTCCATAATGTATGTAATTAACTTCATCAAAGCCAATTTAGCAATTCTCAATTTCTAGGGTTTACAATGTGCGAATTTGGGCTTTATTTACTTTGCTCAAAATTGGAAAAAAAAATGAGAGAATAGGGGGAAGAAAGCTCTCCATGCTTGTAATGAAGCTTGAAATGACCTAAAATGGCTTGAGCATGATGATTAGAGAAGAAAATTAACATGAGAAAATCTCCACTTTTATTCTTTACGTTTTTTGAGTAAGGAAGAGAGTGAATAATATCCTTAATATAGGGCAAATGGTTGATTTTTGGGATAAAATGAGTGGTTAGGATTATGCCACATTGCGCAATCTAGGCCTTTCTCGAATTTACTATAGTAATCCAAGAAATTTCACTTTTTGATGTCTTTTTGGTTCTAATTCGGAAAGTATTTCAACACAAAAGTAGTAGGTCTCGATCTTAGCTTTCCAACGATATATAATTCATAAACATTGGAGTTCATATGAGAAAGTTATGGCCTAAATACCGAGTGGAAAATTGTACAATTTCGTTTTGGAATTTCGAAAAATTTATCGATTGTCCCCACAATAATTTTATGAATGTATATGTGTGCAAAAATAACTTATATTATGTAACATTTGTCCCATAACGAAATAGTAGTTGAGATTATCGATCGTCAAGATTATCGATCGTTACAAACTAAGTCTTAAGACTTGAGTATTCGATTGAGAATCGAAGAGGATAACATCATTCAATGTGAAAACCATATCAAGAAGAGAAGAAATCAAGAGGCGGGTTCTTCTCAAGGGAATAGCATATTGGGTTGATGCTCAAAGTGCCATTCCGGATCGTATTCATATCCGATTCATGAATACGAATAATTCATTTTCCATAATATTACTTATTTATGGTAAAACTTCTTGCTTTTATATACATATTCGATCTAATTACGATTAGATTGAAACTAAATAGGATTTACAAAGACTCGATAATATATGTAGTGTGCAGTTACTAAGTAATTTATAATTGACATTGAGAAGTGTCACTACTAGAAATATATTATCAAATAAAGTTCCTGGTCAAGATTTACTAACACGGGTCGGTTAGTAAAATCCACTGAGACCAGTACACGCCGTATATCGAGACTTGGTCCGATGGTTAATCCCAATGAACCATGAGTCTGAGGAGACTCGTATAGACGTGTAGGTGTTTATAGTGGATAAACACTGAATGACTCACCGAAGATTTCCTAATAAATGGTACACCAACGTCAATAGAAATCTTCTCGGGTTGAGTGAGCATAGTGATCATTCGACTTGAGGTACCATTGTGGATGTATGAGGTATCCTCCACTCTTTGATGGTAGTCACATCACCGATCTATTTAAATCAGACCTCCATCTATTCTTTGGGTGTGGACTGATCCTCAGGATATCCTGTGTGTATCAGGATAGGATCCGTCAGTTCTGTGTACATAACATAGGTATTCAATGTGTAATTAGCAATCTGTTAAATTCATGGGCTTGTGGTACACTGTAGAAGTAAGTTCTAAGTGTTATTAAGAGATTGTTAATAGAATCATCTACATGATTATACCTATAGAGATTTGATGTTTTATCTATATCTCTGGGATAATCTGAATACCTGTGACGGAGAGATTATACGTATGCGATGACCTCGACCTGTATGATTCGACGAGTTTATCTGTGGTCATCATAATTTATGGGTGGGTAGATTATGGACACGGAATTGGATTTCGTGACAGATATGCTTAAATCTAGAGAGTCTCACTAATGAAACATACCCGTAGAGCACTAGGGCTACTTTTATAAATAATATTGATTATTTATAGATAATTAAAGGGATAAACGATAAAATACTCGCTTTAAGGGTTTTTCCGGATTTTTCTAATTAATGTGTATTTGATTTAAATACTTGATTTTATTAAATCCACATTAATTAATTGTCAAATAAAATATTTGACACTTGTCTCAAATATATGTATTATGGAATATTTACTGTAAATATTATACATATATTTGGATATTTATATTTGTAATTATCTAATTATTTAATTGTTAAATAATTAGATTAATTAAATATAAATATCTTTTAAATTTAATATGGAAAAATATAATTGGTACATTTGTGCATATATTAATTAAAATGGTTGACAACTTGATTTTGGCATTTTTAATATTGATTAAATTTGTAAAAATCAAAATTACGATTTTGCCCTTTGAAAGTCGATCATGCCTTATCCTTTTAAGCTTTGATTTTTTCATTTTGCTTCACTTTTTTGCTTAAAAAATAGATTACAAAAAAAAGGGGTTGAGAGAAAAACCTAAGAGGTAAAGGGGATTTGTAAAGAAAACCATGAAAATTAAGGTAATTTCATACTTTTCTTTACTTGAAAATTATTTCTATGCCTTTAGACTTCAACATATGATGTTGTTATGTTTTCTCTATTCTCTTGGGTTTGTAATAAGTTTGTTTGAAGCATGAATGAAAGATGTTAGCATGTGTAGTAAAGAAAGCTTACTTTTGGTTATTTGATAACTTGGTAGTCATTCTAGAGTTGCTTAGTCACTTATAAATGACCTAGAATTGTTCTTGAGTTGTTTCATGATGGTGAGACTTGTTTGGTGTAGTAAGGATCGAATTAAAGTGTTGAATTTTATTAATTTGGTGTTAATTTGTCAATTTATGAAAATTGTGAAATTAGGGTTCATAACCCTCTCCAAATTCGGGGCTTTTCATATATGTGTTAATTAATGATGTGTATATGATGCATATTAATTTTGGTGTTGATTGGATTTGATCTTGATATGTTTTGAACAAAAAGGACCAAATTACAAATTTTAAAAATTGAGGGACCTCTCGGTAAAATCTGGAAAATCTATTTTTTGGGTTACAATTTGTATTTTCATGTATTAGACTTGTATAAATCATTTTGGTAGTGATTGGGAATCACCTAATTATGTATTTGACAAATTAGGACTAAAATGACAAAAATACAAAGTTTTGGGGCATTTATGTAATTACTGAAAAATCTGAAAATTTTTCAGATTTATGTTTTAATGTATATTTGATGTACAAATCATTTTTGTTGTGATTGGAAATCACCTAAGTTTATTTTGAACAACTTAGGACTAAAATGATGAAAATCAAAATTGGTTAAATATTTTTTTTTTGTGTATTAAATGATTAAAATAAATAATTTTATTTTAATTACTCAAGAAAAATTAAAGAAATGGGAAATTTTGATTTTCTCGCATTCCGCTGCGTAACCCGGGTATTTTTGCCCAAAACCCCAACATAGCAAACGATTTAAGGGAAAATGCTATGTCTACGCTAAAGGTGGTCATATGAATTAGGATTGCACGAATAAGAAGCCTCGGGATAAGGGTAAAATGATGAAAATTGAAGCCAATATCACTGAGGGGGAGAAAATCGCTGAGAAAATTTCAAAAATGAACCTTTCAACAGTCGTGACTGAAGCCAATTTGGTTGGAAATCCGGGGGAATGGTGCATAGAAACTGGAGCTACTCGCCACATATGTGCGGATAATAGGATATTTTCTACATATCATAAGGTCAACAATGCAGAACATCTGACCATGGAAAATTCTTCTACTTCCAAACTGGAAGGACAAGACACAGTGATTCTTAAAATGATGTTCGGAAAGGAAATGACATTACAAATTGTACTACATATTTCTGACATCAAGAAGAATCTAGTTTCGGGATCCCTTCTTAGCAAGAATGGTTTCAAGTAATTGTTTGTTTCTAACAAGTTTTTCTTTATAAAAAAATGATATTTATGTAGGAAAATGATACCTCACTGAAGGCGTTTTCAAATTCAATGTAATGACTATCAACCGACATAGTGCTAGTAATAATAAAACTACATCTTTTGCTTATATTATTGAGTCACAAAATGTATGGCATAGTAGGTTAGAGCATGTTAACTATGATACAATACTTAAATTAACTAATATTGATCATATACCTAAATTTACAATTGATAACCAACATAAATGGGAAGTGTGTGTCGAAGAAAAATTGAATAGAACATTGTTTCATTCCATAAAAAAGAAGTTCTAAACTATTATAACTCATTCACACTGATGTGTGTGATATGAATATTGTGCAAATAAGAGGCGGTAAAAAGTGATTTGTCACTTTTATCGATGATAGCACAAGATTCTGCTATAGGTATTTGCTGAGAAGCAAATATGAAACTATTGAGAGCTTTATTCAATACAAGAATGAATTTGAAAATCAACTAGGCAAAAGAATCAAAAGAATTGGAGGAGTGAATACATATCTGTTGGGGGCAGTTGTGGAACCCTTAGGGTTGGATCGGTACTCCTGGCAATGAAAATGGATCTAACCCATGGATATCAAGTATATGTGTAATTTTAAATTATTTAATGAAATAATATATTTCATTACGAGTGTATAGGAAAAAATCGGGACTGAATCAGAGTCCGGAAGCTCCAGAACGAGCGAAAATAAAATTCTCGTGTGCGTCGCATGTACGCGCGCGCACTATGCACTACAGTGCCGCGGGGACTGTGCTGAATTTTTTTTTTTATAAATTCTTTTGCTTTCTCACATTCATCTCACTTTCCAGTGAGCTGAATGGATTATGATATTTTACCCTAATCACTTCCGGTTCTCCATAAACACTTCAAAAATACCCAAAATTAATTTTTAATTTCATAACCAACATTAACACATGTTATAGAATAAAAATCAAGTTTTTCAAAATATCAAATATTTTTACAAAAACATAAATTTATTCTAAATACGCACTTGCGTAAATTTTGAATCCAATACACAAACATAATTAGAATCCCAATAAGAAATGTCTCGTGAACACTTCTAGGTCACCCAAAGGTGGTCAAGTGATTCTAAAATTGTCGCCAAAGCTCTAAGCTTTAATTTAGAGTTTCAAACTCTTATTAATTGTTCCATGTCCAACATGAACATTTTTGACATAATTACAAGCATGTTGTGTTTATAATTCTAAATTATTCTAACACAATTGATTAGCCTTATCTCAACAATAAGCTATGTGATAATGCATCTAATACACAAATGAGCATAGCTTAGGAGAAGATCAAACATTACCTACTAAGCTTGATGCAAGATCCAATCTACTTCTCCTTTGTTGAAATTGTTGGAGAACCTCCAAGGTGTGCAAGCTTGACTTCAAGATACAACATTGATTTCCAATGCTAGCAAGCTTCCTTTCAAGATCTAATCTTGATTTCTCTTAAATGAAATATTTTAGAGACAACACAAGCTTCTCTAAACACTTCTCTAACTTAGGCTAATTTATCTAAGAATTTGCTTGTATTTGTACTTGTAATTAAAACCTTCCTAAAGCTTGCTATTTATAGCAAAACTTAGGCAATTTTTAATTAATAAAAGTTGTAATCAACTTTTAAGTGGGCTTAATCCAATTTTTCCAAATATGTATAATTAGGTGTGACTAATCTCCAGTCTCTCACTTTAATTTAATCCAATTAAATCAAGCCAAAGATTAGGAAATGGATTAGTTAAATGTTTTCCACCTTGATTTAATCCAATTAAATCAAGCCAAAACCACATATTATTACATACTTAAAATTACCATAATATCCTCAAATGGTAGAGATAATTATGATTTTACAATTAAGCCCTTGTGTAATTTTGGAATTAATCCAATTTGGTCAAAGTAAATAATCAATGTTATCCAATGACACTTAATTATTTTAGTTAATAATTATAATATCGAATATTATCTTTTATCAAAATTAATCGGCTACCCAAGTGCTCAACGAATACACTTCATATTGGGACTCTCTAAGTTCAGACACGTTCGTCATCTAAGCCTAGCTAATATATACGCTATTCGGCTATCTCTGAATTCGCGAAGAACACGAACGACCTTTCTGAACTATACAAGTCGATGTCATCACATATGTTTAACAATCCATCTGTCGTAGTCTATCTGAGTTGTGCTTAGGAAACATAAAATACACCGTCAAGTTTCCAAGACGCACATCTCATGTCGACATGTCCACAATTCTTTACAACTAATGCGATCCACCCTAGGTGGTCGGCTTTGGCCAAAGTCTTTAAGAATCATGACTTACTCACATGGATACCTAAACCCCTTATGGTACATATATGGACCGACGGATCCTATCTTACTTTGCACTTGATTACTGAGTGCATCAGTCCACACCCAAAGAACATCTAGCAGCCAGACCATAAAAGTTTTATGACATACATGGCATCAAAGTGTGGAGGATCTCACACAAAATCAATGCTACTCGACTCGAGGAGATTCCTATTGAAGGTCGTGTGTACTTCTAACTATTAGGAATCACATATGAGTCATTCAGTATTCGCTCCAACGAATACCCACATGTCTATACGAGTTTCCAAAACTCATGGTACATCGCGTTAAACCATTGGAACTCCAATTCCGATATACGAAATGTGCTAGTCTTCTAGGTTATAGGAATTCGACCGTATTCCAAATCCAACGACTATGAATATTTACTTTAAGAATTATTTACACCTAGTGTCAAAACTATTCTAAGGTCGATGTCATTCTTAGCATATCTATACATTAATTTAATACACGTAATGACAATACCATTATAAAGTATGAAATGAAAAATATAGTTATTTTATTAATAAATAATAAAATTTACAATTCGGATTGGCACTCCAAGAACCAACTCCATCAAACTCCCACTTGCTTAGTGCCAATCTGGATGGTACCGTAGTCCAATCTCCTCCACATGTCTATCGAATAACTTAGGAAGTAAGGCCTTTGTAATCGGGTCTGTTATATCGTCTTGTCCTTGAACCTTCAAGACCACTATGTCTTTTCGTTCAGTAATCTCTCTAATTACGTGGTATTTCCTTTCCACGTGTTTAGACTTGGAATGCGCCTTAGGCTCCTTAGCCTGCACAATGGCTCCGTTATTATCACAGTACAATGGGATCGAATCCGCAATACTAGGCACAACACCAAGTTCTGTGATAAAATTTCTAATCAAAACAGCTTCTTTAGCAGCTTCTGAAGCCGCTATAAATTTTGTCTCAGTGGTGGAATCAACTGTTGGGCCTTGCTTTGAAAAATGCCAACTAACAGCACCACCGTTAAGGGTAAATATGTATCTTGATGTAGATTTTCTATCATCTGGATCTCCCTGGAAGTCGGAGTCTGTATAACCCTTAACTTGTAGCTCATCTTCTCCATATATCAGAAACTTATCCATGGTGCCTTTAAGATATTTTAGGATATGTTTCACGGCTGTCCAATGATCATTACCTGGATCAGATTGATATCGGCTAGTCACACAGATGTTGAAACTGATGTCAGATCTAGTACATAGCATTGCATACATTATGCTTCCAATGCAAGAAGCATATGACAAGTTAGACATCCTAACTCTCTTTTCCTCAGTTTGAGGTGTCATTTTCTTCGAAAGATGTATGCAGTATCAGAAAGGTACATTTGCTGCCTTGCAGTTGGTAAAACTTTACCTTTCTAACATCTTATCAATGTACGTCGATTGTGATAACCCTATAAGCTTCCTAATTATATCTCAGTAGAGCCTTATACCTAGTATATAAGAATTTTCACCCATATCTTTCATGGAGAAGTTCTTGCAAAAGTTGGCTTTCACACTTTGCGTCATCCCTATATCATTTCCTATGATAAGGATGTCATCTACATATAAGACTAGGAAAACTATCATACTCCCCCTAACTTTCTTATAAACACATGGTTCTTCCTCATTTTTGATAAATCCATATAATCTAATTATTTCATCAAAATGAAGATTCCAGCTTCGGGATGTCTGTTTAAGTCCATAAATAGACTTTTGGAGCTTACAAAACAAGTTTGAAGTCTCACTGGATACGCAACCCTGTAATTGTTATATATATATATATTATATATATATATATTATATATATATATATATATATATAATATATATATATATATATATATATATATATATATATATATCCTCTTCGAGGAATCCATTTAGGAAAGCGGTTTTCACATCCATCTGCCATATCTCATAGTCGTGATATGCAGCAACGGCTAAAAGAATCCTAATGGATTTTAGCATGGCTCTTGGTGAAAAAGTTTCCTCGTAGTCAATCCAACGACGTTGAGTGTAACCTTTCGCTACCAGTCGGGTCTTAAAGGTTTCCACCTTTCCATCAGGCCCTCGTTTCCTTTTGTAAACCCATTTACAACCAATAAGTTTAACTCCTTAAAGAAGTTCAACTAAGTCCCATACTTGATTGGCATGCATTGAATCCATTTCGGATTTCATGGCTTTCTGTCATTTTCCTGAATCGATATCCAATATCACTTCTTTATAGGTAGTCAGATTTGTTTCCTACAAAAGGAGAACATCAAGACTCACATCAGATGTTAAAAACAGTCTCTCATGAGGCCTTGATATTCTATTCGACTTACGTAGAACCTGTGTTGTAGATCCTTCATCTAGTTGGATCTCTAGTTCCATCTCAGGTTTCTTAATGTCGGGATAAAACTCATCAAGTTTAATCTCCTACAATTCCACTTTCTCTCAAAAATTACTTTTCAAGAAAAGTTACAAAGCAAACAACAAATACATTTCGTTGCTCGGGATCGCAGAATTGATATCCCATGGAATTATCAGGATATCCAATGAACCTACATTTATACCCTTTGGGTGCTTATTTATCCCGCTGCGCAATTCTAACGTATGCATGACAACTCCAAATCTTTAAATGCTTAACACTTGTATTTCTACCGAACCATATCTGATAGGGGGTCGTAGAAACAGCTTTCGATGGAACCCTATTAAGTATGTAGGCAGCAGTAAGTAAAGCGTAACCCCAAAGGTAATAAGGAAGATATGTATAGCTCATCATGGATCGCACCATATCCAATAAAGTATGATTTCTTCGCTCAGACACTCCATTGTGTTGGGGTGTTCCTGGTGGGCTATATTGGGCGATAATTCCATTCTCCCTTAAATAATTTCTGAATTTTTCACTCATGTATTCTCCGCATTGATCTGATCTAAGGCATTTGATGAATTTATTGGTTTGTTTTTCTACTTCGCTTCAGAATATTTTGAACTTGTCAAATGTTTCCGACTTATGTTTCATCAGATAGACATATCCATATCTAGACTTGTCATATGTGAAAGTCACAAAATATGTGGAACCATCATGAGCGGTATGATTTAATGGACCACACATATCGCTGTGTATTAGCTCCAGTTAATCTCCAGCATGGTGTCCAACACCTTGAAATGGGGCCTTTCTCATCTTTCCTTGGATACATGACTCACAAATCGGATAAGGATCTAAGGTAAGATTTTCAATCAACCTTCCTTTACCAATTTGGATAGACGTCTAACACCTATGTGGCCCAATCTCATATGTCATAATTCAATATTATTTAACTCAGACTTCCTACTTGTATTTTTCTCTATATTATAGATAGCTCTATATGTTTCCAAAATATAGTGACCGTTTGATAAAGAAAATTCACATTTTAATAGCTTATCTTTACCATATAAACATAAAGTTTCATCCACAATGTTTATTTCATATCCCTCTTTATCTAATATTGGCAGTGATATTATTTTTCCGATAATTGAAGGGACATAATAACAGTCATGAAAATCTAATTTACATCCATTTGGGAGATTTATAACAATTGTTCCTATGGCCTTGACATCCAATGTCTCGCCATTGCCAACTCTAAGCTGGATCTCCCCTTTATTTAGCCTTCTTTTAACCCTCATTTCCTGCAGGGAATTACAAATATGAGTAGGACTGCCAGTGTCTAACACCCATCCACTATTTGTATCTAAGGCTAATTTGGAAAAATACAAAACGTACCTGAGGGTCATGCTTTTCCTTTTAGCTCTGGACAATCCTTCTTCCAGTGTCCAGACTTCTTGCATTGTAGACATTGGTGTTAGTCTCTCTAAGACAAGCCCAATTATCCTAAACATGATTCTAGTGTGAATAAACAAGATAAGTTTGCGGAATTAACTTACATTGAACGGTTGAAGTTCAAAACTTTTTCATTGGATGTAGAAGCTCCAAGCCCTCTTTTTGAGTTCCAAACTCTTGGGTGAGTTTTTTTATCACATTTCTTTGACTCCTTTAAGTGCTAGCTATAACAAATTTTGAAAGAAAATTTTCCCTTCCAAAGAGAACAATATTCGACCAAGAGAGCAAATTAGGGAGAGAAAAAATAGTTTCATGTTTCAAAAATAAGTGTGTTTTATATTGGTTTCCTAAAACAAGGTTGGTTAAAAATAAGTGGTTTTGAGAAAACCAATTACTTTTTCCAACTACCACCTTCACATTTGACAAGTGATGTGAGTTATGGGTCCCACCCAATTTTAAAATTCTAAATTTGAGTTGGCTTGAACAACACACTTTGGGCCCAGGTTCGTTTAATCCGACTAAACGAATTTTCTGTTGCGACGTAATTAAATCCAATTTAAATAAATATTAATGCCTAGTAAAATTATTACGAAAGTCGCTTGCGAATTAATTCCAAATTAATTCGTTCGCTCGAATTAAATTCCAATTTTAATTCCGTATTGAAATTCAATTTCAATTAATATATCGATATATTATTTTAGCCCAATTAAATAAATTAATAGTAAAATCCAATTTAACTATTAAATTTACTTTGCTGATTAATACCAAATTAATCTCGTTCTCTCTTCTAGAAGAATTTAATCCCAGATAAATTCTTACTGCAATTAATCAAAGATTAATTCTTTCTCTCATAATTAATCCCACATTAATTCTTGCCATAATTAATCCCAGATTAATTTTCTCTCTCATAATTAATCACAGATTAATTCTGTTCGAGTGAAATGTCATCGGTGAATCTTTAGGAAGCGACCCAAGAGATCCCTGGATATGTTGATAGTAAATATGATCATCGGACTATCCGAACACGTGCGTACCCCGTACCACATTCTCACCGATTTACAAGATATGATTGGCTTCTAGTAAAACACCGTGCCTACCCAATTCTCCAGAAATATTCAACGAGAATATATAATCTGTATCAGGCGTAGTATACAATGTATTGCGTAATACGATCCAGTATCGGATGTCACATGCTAGGCCTAGGGCTAGAATTGTGTCTGCCCCTTACGAAGCATATATCGGATCACTAGCAACTAGTCTCTGTAATCGGATAATCATGACCTAGTCATACTATCCCGATAGCTGCAGCATTTAAGAGTACTAGTTCTGTATCCTGCGTGAACATCATCTCCATATGACTGAAGTGATACTTCTATCTGGACATCACACCCAATACACTACGATTCTCAGCATACACAGAAGAGACGTACACAGAACTTGTTAAAGCTCCGGACGACCAAAATCAATGCGTAATGATTGTCGCAAGTATTAGCGATGCAAGTCTCAAGTTAAGACCACATACACCTACCCTGATTCGGATTCCCATAGACACATAGTCATATTACCAATGGGATTCCGAGGGGTCTATCCAGAGCGAAGGTGTTCCCGGTCCAATGGCTAACAGAATCTCCTATCACACTTTCATAAGTATTCAATACTTAAATATATGAGAACTATGTCGTTAAGCTTCCATAATGCGCACAAGTGTAATACTAGTCTATTCCGCATTATCGATGTCTAGTCTCAATATTACTATGACTAGGATATTCAATGATTAAACCTTTCGTGGATTAATACTATCTCATATCTTATTAATCTAGTACTAATCATATGAACTTTTATCATTTATATATTCAAGTAATCCAATTATAAAATGATAAAAGAGCAATTTCCTTTTGTCACATAGTTAATTTGTACAAAAAACACCATGTCTTTTACAAATAGTGATGCTATGGGTCATAATTGTCCAACAATTGGTCACGAGCTACTTTCGATTTTGCGCATTTTCACTTCTTGGAGTTTTTCTTTGATATCTTATTCTTCTCCATCTTTATTTTCTTTGACTTCCCAGAAGTCTTTGAAGACCCAGCTTCACCATGGAGATATAATGTGGGGTTGCCTTTCTTCAAATCTTGCTCCTTTGTGCGTAGCATGTTATGAAGTTCTTCGTATGTGGCATGCATCGAATGCATATGGAAATTTAATACAAAGCCAACATAAGAACCAGACAAAGAAGACAGAATCAAATTACGGCCCAGCTGTTCATCAAACACAATGCCATGTCATTCAAGATATCGAATCTGGTCTATCATGTTCAAAATATTAGTGCTGACAGCTCTTCTTTCCTTGAGTTTAGCACGAAACAATTCCTTAGACCTTCGATAAAGTTCCATATCTTGATATGTCTCAAACAACTCATTGAGTGCTCGTATGATGCTCCAAGCATCTGGTACTTCAATATACTGTCTTAGCAAATCTGGAACCATCGATCCCAAGATGTAGGATTTCACCTTTAGGTTATCATCCTTCCATCTATCAAAAGTTTCTCGTTCTTCTGGAGTGGAGTCAGGATTGATATCAACAGGCAGTGGATTGATAGTGACATAAGTCAACTTTTCATACTCCAAGACAAGACGTATGTTCATTTCCTATTCGAAATAGTTCTTCACTCCTTTTAGCTTATTGGAATCCAAAAGTTTCATCAATGGATTAGCGAAAGCCATCTACAAGACAACATTTTTTAGTAGTAGCAGAACATTTTTCATTTCTAAAGTGATAATACTAATTGATTATGGAATTTTAAATCTATTAGTGTCCTCCCACTACTTTACGTAATTTCGTTATCTCCCTTAACGGAAAATAGAAATTTGACTATCAAAATTTCATAGCGGGAAGTGGATCTCATGAATTTACTCCAGCCTCACACTAATGATATATTGGCCTTATAATTCATTAGGTAGACCTCCAAGGTCAATCACTTCATGTGACTCCTAGTTTGGTCTTGATCCGTTTCTTATCCTCAATAACTTGACGATATTGGATTAAGATGTGTTCTAGGTGTATACTTGTCATGTGCACTAATGAGCTTCGTATGTACCTGACCTACCGGCGTAATCACACACGTTAAACGCAAGCGCACGTATCGTTCAAGTAGTATAAAAAGATATCGATCCCACGAGGACTTATTACCTATTCTATTAATTTTATGAGGTTAAGTGATTACTGATATCTAACAAGTTGTTTTGAAAGGATAATGATGATTCTAAATTTAAAACAAGTAAAAGAATTGAGAGTAGATTAATGAGAATTAAAACTATCTAGGGTTGTGAATTCTCCAATACTTATTAAATGATGAAGTAGTTAAATCATAGTTGGGTAAAATATTGAGTTATTAATCTGGAATACTAAATTATGTAAAAGCCTCTTTCGAACGATCATTTACAAATACCTAGAATAATTAAATTGAACCATATGTCTATGTCAATTAAATTACCTAGATTTATTAAGATTGAATTCCAATTATGATTACCCCCGCCCAACAGGTATATTTCTATCCTGTAAGGAAATCTATTAAAGGTTTATCTATCCTTAAAGAAGATCGTGGGTTGTTAAGTCTGTGGTCTTTAACTTAAAATCCCTATGTCTAGTTCATTTTAAGTTTTATCTAGTCAATTTTATTAATGGCCAGTTAATAAAAAGCATTAAGATTTTGACTCAACAAATAACTTTTTAATTACCCAAATTATAATCTAACCCTTTATAAACCGGTGATATTAGATTTTATCACAACCCTAGATATTTAACTTAGTTACAATACATAGTTAAAGCTGATAAAAACTTAAAAGACATAAAATGAAATTGCTGAAAAGTAATTGTAGAATAATGAATTGCAATAAAAAGAAATGAAATGCTAAGATAAAAGGAAATAACTTCTACTATATACTATTTAGATATCTCCCATAAAATAATAATATATATACTTGTGATATTTTAAACCAACCGTCCGGAATGGCGGTATCCTGATTAAGTCAAATTCAAATATACCAGCCATAAGGCGGAACAGAAATATAAATTTAAACCAACCGACCTAGAATGGCGGTATCCTCATTAAGTCAGGTTTAACCATTTTAAATTGAATAACCAACCGACCTAGAATGGCGGTATCTTTTATTAATTCAGATTTTAAATAGTTTATATATTATATTTTAAGGGAGATTAATCTAAATAGCAAAAGTAAAAGTATTACCTTATTACCTCAGCATAGAGAAGTTACCCCCTCATGGATGGATAGAATTACTACTACAAAGCGTAAATAAAACTGAATAAAAGAAGAAAATATGAAGAACTCTCAATTTATTTATAAGGATTTCAGAGGAAGAGGTACATTTGAAACTAAAAATTCGAAATCTATTTATAGGCAAAAAAATCTAATTTTTTATTATTATTTTTCTGATTTTTATTATTTTATTATTTTTCTGATTTATTTTTTTTATTATTATTTTTTTTGATCGCTGAATTTTCGACACGTGGCATGGTGTGCTAAAAATGACGGCTCGTTGAATCTTTGACATGTGGCATGGTGGTGCAATTACCAAAATACCCTCGGTGTCGGGACGCCCAAAATTACCAAAATACCCTTTTCGCCAAATTTCACAGTTTTGCTCCAAATCACCTCCAGAATATCTTGAAACTTTATTTTGGTGTCGGGATGTCCAAAATTACCAAAATTTGTGTCGGGATGCCCAAAATTACCAAAATACCCTTTTTGCCAAATTTCACCAAATTTGCTTCAATTCCTCCATACCTCCAGAATGTCCTGAAACTTTATTTATCTACAATAACACAAAACACATCAAAATATTCACAAAACTCAAGAAACTATACAAAATATTAAGTTAAATGAGTGGGAAATAGTGATACATTTATCACTCATCACCACACCCCCAAACCTAACATTTTGCTAGTCCTCGAGCAAAATAAAATAACATAATAAAATTTAACTAAGCCACTTTCGTAGGGATCACGATTGCATTTAGCATATGCAACAAGCCTTTAAACCCCTAGGTGTCCCTAGTGGACGAGTTGTAGTCTCGTGAAGGTTTACAGCAATGATACCCACAAACATTTTATAAAAGTAAAAAGGTAGTGAAACTAATGCACACAAAAGCAAAAAGACAAGAGAAATAAAGAAGTTAGTGACTAATCATGTGAAACTTCTACTCCAAGTTATTAGTTGTTTTGTTTCATTTTAAATTACTGAATAAGTAAATTCTCCGATTATTTTTACCATTCTTCATATACACAGCCAACATAATATTAAACAACTCATTTCGCCCATAACAGTCATAAGTGCAGTTGATAAGAGAGTAATATTTTTGTCCTAAAGTTTTATCAGATTTCACACCTTTTTGTAGTAATGGAATTTATTTTCTGATTTTCTGATTTTTTCTTTGATTTTTTTCTTTTCTCTTTTTTTTTTATTTATATACAATATCTTCCATCTATGTAGCGAGCTTTAGGTCGGTGACTCCCAAACCAGTTGGTTTTAGGGCATCAGGTGTTAAGACACCCCTAAGGACTTAATTACTCAGACTTCAGATATATATATTTATTTTCTATCATCTTTTTGATCCATGTAGCGAGTGTTGGGCCAGTGACTCCCAAACAGTTGGTTTTAGGGCACTAGGTATTAAAATACCCTTACAGACTTAATAACTCGAATCTCAGATGTTTTTTTTTTTTTTTTTTTTTTTTTTATTCCATCACTTTTTGAGATGCTTCTCCAATTAAACTATAGCACTGAATATTACAATCTTTTCAATTTTATCCTATGTCCGTATGTTACCATGTATGTTGATAATATCTGCCAACTAAGTATAATGAAGATCCATTTTAGTCAATTTTATGGAGAACTTACAGATTTAATAATTCAAAAGTGAATAAACAAAAATTAACTTGTTTTGAATTAGGTTTGAAATACGTCTCAGGAGTGGAAATTCCTTACACAACTATTTCTTACCAATTTCATCTTTTTAGTCAACATAACAACTACATATTTCTACTAGTCATAAAACTATATTTACATGTGTGTGTGTTTTTTTTTTTTTTTTCAAAGGCTCTTGCTGACGAAGGATTGTTCACAACTAGGACTCCCCACTCAAGGGTTCAAGCGACCAAGTGAACGCACCTTTTTTATACCTTATGGTACGTGCCAACGAATTTATGGTGTGTGACTAACTGTCGAATGGACTTCCCGTTGTAGATTCCCCAGAGGGAAGGTGGAGCGAGGCTCACTTAAGTACCCTAGCCCCTTAGGCTCTTATCGCTTGTTGTCAGGAATAAACAACGAGTCCTCCAAACTAGTCTGTCACAACACGCTACAAGTGAATGATTATCTAGGTGCCTCCACAGCTTTTCCTTATAAAAAGGTAGTGAGTGAAGGAAGACACCAAACCATCACCTAGCTTTAAATATGCCCTTTGTTTTTATTAATTTTTTAATTTTTTTGTATTTTTCGAAAAATTTTGGACTAAAAATAAAACACAAACTATAAACAAGATACTATTAACTATTCCTCACCCCCAAACCTAAATGAGACATTGTCCCCAATGTTTTAAATAGTAGAAGAAGAGTTTAGAAGATAGTACCTGGTTGGCTGAATTACTACAGGAAATTAAAGGTTAAGATCCAGATTAATCCGACGCCTCTTACCACGATCATCATCAGACCAATTTATCTTTGAAATGACAGGGTCAACTTGTGGTTCATGGCTAAGAGTTGGTCTATTAGATCCGGAGCAGTTCTGGCAGTATAGAGGAGTTCTTTCATAGGTTTTGACACGAACCCATTTCTCCGGGCATCATCAAGAAACACACAAAGAAAATCATAAAATCCATCAACGTTAAGCAGTCCAAGCGGTTTCTGGTGTATGTTCAAGTTTGCCCAAGATAACACTATAAAAATTTCCTCCAATGTACCCAAGCCACCTGGCAAAGCAATAAAAGCATCAGCACGATTAATCATTTCTACCAGTCGTTCAGACATACCTGGCACGATCAGTTCCTCTCCGTTTGATGATTCAATCAGATTTGCCTCTGCCAAGGGTTTTGGGATGATTCCCAAAACATGACTGCCTCCTTCCTGTACGGCCTTTGAAACATCCCCATTAATCCAAGATTGCCTCCGCCATATATTAAGTGCATATTTCTTACAGCTAAGACTCGACCCAATTCCTGTGCTTCTTCTATGTATTGTGGTTTAGTACCAACAGTACTACCGCAAAACACACAGATGTTTTCAACTCGTCTTCTTGAAGTGGCTTCCATTTTTTATGTATTTCTTTCTTAACTCTGGATGCCTCCAAATGTGCAATGACGGGCTGAATTTATAGTACCTGAAAAAGGGTGAGTAATAATAGCACTAGTATCTTCCAAAGGACGATTAGTAGCAAAATAGTAAAATAGATCGTGATAGTCAAAAAGGTCTGGATCCTGTCGGAGAAAATAAAAGAAAACAACAAAACAAATCTCAATTATTAGGAAAAGACAAAGAGATATAATATGTACAAGATTTTACAGCTTGATTAACGTCTATGCGTCATGGACAAGCTTCCCATCCAATTTTCTTATAAATTGGCAAACAGGGTCTTTTTTAGTCAGATTCCCAAGACTTAACTGTTGTCTTTCTTTTTGGAATTGTGTGTGTAATTTGTGAATGGCTATATGAACATATCCACTGGGATGCGTCTCAAGAGTTGAAGATATATCATCTACAGACTCCTTACTCAAGCCATCCCTAATGAATTTAATTTTATCTTCACGATTATCAGACACCATTCCTAAAGAACGACAACGAGTATTGCAATTCCAGCGCGCACATTTGTAACAAACACCCATATTCTTAGCTCTACGTTTCTTTGCATAGGTGCTTCTTCCCAAAACCAGGTAAGTAAGAACTACAAGTCTCAGAATACTCACCTGCTAAACGTACTCGTGCTTCGATTACCCAACAAATATCAGTAGGAATACCTTTGATCATCAGTAGTCTCATTCGTTCCAAGCGAGCTTTGTAAACTTTCATCAGAGAATTTTGAGGGAGAGAAGGAAATTGCTTGTGAAGACTTGCGAGAGCTTCTTCCATTTTGAAATTTCTTTATCTGCAAAAACTAAACACACAAAATAAAATCACACCAAATTGCAATATATACTAAATTTGCATGGGTTGCCTCCCTGCTAGCGCTAAGTTTAATGGTCGTCAGCTAGACGTGACTTTTCGAACGTTATGCTGAATCTGAAAGTGTGACACTTTCTTTTTGTCGCTCCAACGGTTCTCCCCAATAGTGCTTGACACGCCTGTTTTTAACCTTGAAAGTTTTGTTGGAGTCAGGATCATGTATCTCAACGGCTCTATCTGGTAAAACCTTGGTGATCACAAATGGACCTGACCACCGTGATTTTGGCTTCCAATGGAAGAATTTCACCCTTGATTTATTTAACAGTACCTTCTGCCCTTTTCCAGTTGTATGCGCACTAACTTCTCATCATGTCTGAAACATTCCTCTTTCTTTTCATCATCTGGGAAATTCATGGCTTTGAAAACATTGAATGTTACTTCCTGGTTCTGTACCCTCATGGTTAATTCTCCTTTTTGTACATCAATAATGGTTCGACCTGTAGCCAAGAATGGTCTCCCGAGGATGATTGGTACGTCTGCATCTTCTCTTCCTCCATATCAAGGACAATAAAATCTGCTGGGAAAATGAATTTGTCAACCTTAACCAACACATTCTCAACAACGCCTCTTGGAAATACGAGCGTTCGATCAGCAAGTTGCAGTGAAACTGAGGTAGGCATTGCTTCTCCAATTTGCAGTTTTCTGTAAATAGAAAAAGGCATTAAATTAACACTTGCACCTAAATCACATAAAGCCTTACCGAAGTTATGTTCTCCAATGATGCAAGGAATGGTGAAACTTCCAGGATCCTTCAACTTTGGGGGAAGTTTTCTCTGAATGATGGCGCTGCATTCTTCTGATAATGCTACTGTCTCATAATCTCCCAATCTCCGTTTTCGTGAAAGAATATCTTTCATGAATTTAGTATAGCTGGGCATTTGTTCCAAAGCTTCTGCAAATGGGATGTTGATGTGCAGCTTTTTGAAAACCTCCAAGAATCGAGTAAACTGCTTGTCCAGTTTACTTTTCTGAAGGCGTTGAGGAAAAGGTGGAGGTGGAGTGATCTGTTCTTTTTCCTTTGCTTCTTTTTCATCCATCTGTTTCTCTGTTTCTTTTGGAACATCTGCAATGGTTGCCTTGATTCCAACATCTTTGTTGATTTCAGTACCACTTTTCAAGGTGATGGCTTGACATTGCTCCTTCCCTCGGTTTCTGGGATTTGGTTCTGTATTGCTGGGAAGATTTCCTGGTGGTCTGTAACTCTGAGCATTGGCTAGTTGTCCAATTTGATTCTCCAGTGCTTTGATGGAAGCAGATTGGCTTTGAAACATAGCATCATATGCTGCTTGTTGCTTTTTGAACATCTCTGCAATCCAATCTTTCATCTCTGGGTCTTTTTCAAACTCCTGGCTTTTGTTCTGTTGCTGGAATCCAGGTGGTGGATAGTTCTTTTGTCCTGAATTGTTGCTCCATGAGAAATTGGGATGATTCCTCCACCCTGGATTGTAGGTGTTGGAATATGGATTGTTTCCCCTGTCTGTTGAAATTGTTGACATAGTTCACCGTTTCTTCAAGTTGATTTTGTTCTGGTGCTTCTCCATATGGTGAATTTGTGGTTCCAATGTTGCTTTGCATGCCGAGAGTCGTCATGAATTTGCATATCTGATCCAGTTTGGTACTGACTGCTGAATTGGCTCCAACTTCATAAATTCCAGCAATTCGTTGAATCATGCTCCTTTCTGTTGGCCACAAAGAATTGTTGTTGGCCATTTCTTCAATTAGGTCCCAAGCTTGATCTTCTCCTTTTGCCATTAATGCTCCTCCAGCAGCAGCATCAATTGTGGTTCTCATAATTCCAGAAAGTCCATTATAGAATGTTTGGACTTGAAGCCATTTTGGAATCTCATGGTGAGGACATTTCCGGAGCAAATCTTTGTACCTTTCCCAAGCTTCATAGAGAGTTTCTGATTCTTGTTGTACAAAGGATGTGATGTCATTCCTCAGTTTTCCAGTTCTGGCTGGTGGAAGTACTTTGCAAGAAATTTGGTGGCTAAAGTGTTCCAAGTTCTGATAGAACCAGCTGGAAGTGAATGTAGCCAAGCTTTAGCTCTGTCCTTCAAGGAGTGTGGAAAAATACGCAGTCTCATTGCTTCTTCAGCATCTCGGTTGTAATTGAAAGTGCCGCAAACTTCCAGGAAGTTGCTGATGTGGGTATTAGGATCTTCAGTTGCTTTTCCCCCAAATTGCACTGATTGCTGAATCATCTGAATGCAAGTTTTGATGTCACTTTTTAGCAATGTTAATCTAATAAATACATGATTTCCATCCTGTAATTTTTTCTTGTTGCAATTTTGCTTTTTTTCTTTCGAGGATGTCAGCTACTTCTGAAGTGAGGCCATCTACCACCGGAATTGTTCTGTCTCGAATAGGAATTGGTGTGCAACCTGCAAAGGTTCAGGTTCCATGTTAATAATTGCTTCTTGGCCTTGTCGCCTTTCTCTTCTCAATTGTCTGATGGTTCTTTCAATTTCTGGTCAAGCGGTTGTAGTTCAAAGCTTCTGGTTCGTCTCATTAAATCTGATAACCTGAAACACAATAAAACGAAAGTAATAAGTAAAAAGGAAAAATAGACACAAGTAACGTATCTAACCTTTAAACTAATAGTAAAAGATAAAGAAGTCCCCGGCAACGGCGCCAAAAACTTGACCGGCGTAATCACACACGTTAAACGCAAGCGCACGTATCGTTCAAGTAGTATAAAAAGATATCGATCCCACGAGGACTTATTACCTATTCTATTAATTTTATGAGGTTAAGTGATTACTGATATCTAACAAGTTGTTTGAAAAATGACGATGATTCTAAATTTAAAACAAGTAAAAGAATTGAGAGTAGATTAATGAGAATTAAAACTATCTAGGGTTGTGAATTCTCCAATACTTATTAAATGATGAAGTAGTTAAATCATAGTTGGGTAAAATATTGAGTTATTAATCTGGAATACTAAATTATGTAAAAGCCTCTTTCGAACGATCATTTACAAATACCTAGAATAATCAAATTGAACCATATGTCTATGTCAATTAAATTACCTAGATTCATTAAGATTGAATTCCAATTATGATTACCCCCGCCCAACAGGTATATTCCTATCCTGTAAGGAAATCTATTAAAGGTTTATCTATCCTTAAAGAAGATCGTGGGTTGTTAAGTCTGTGTCTTTAACTTAAAATCCTATGTCTAGTTCATTTTAAGTTTTATTTAGTCAATTTTATTAATGGCCAGTTAATAAAAAGCATTAAGATTATGACTCAACAAATAACTCTTTAATTACCCAAACTATAATCTAACCCTTTTTAAACCAGTGATATTAGATTTTATCACAACCCTAGATATTTAACTTAGTTACAATACATAGTTAAAGCTGATAAAAACTTAAAAGACATAAATTAAATTGCTGAAAAGTAATTGTAGAATAATGAATTGCAATAAAAAGAAATGAAATGCTAAGATAAAAGGAAATAACTTCTACTATATACTATTTAGATATCTCCCATAAAATAATAATATATATACTTGTGATATTTTAAACCAACCGTCCGGAATGGCGGTATCCTGATTAAGTCAAATTCAAATATACCAGCCATAAGGCGGAACAGAAATATAAATTTAAACCAACCGACCTAGAATGGCGGTATCCTCATTAAGTCAGGTTTAACCAGTTTAAATTGAATAACCAACCGACCTAGAATGGCGGTATCTTTTATTAATTCAGATTTTAAATAGTTTATATATTATATTTTAAGGGAGATTAATCTAAATAGCAAAAGTAAAAGTATTACCTTATTACCTCAGCATAGAGAAGTTACCCCCTCATGGATGGATAGAATTACTACTACAAAGCGTAAATAAAACTGAATAAAAGAAGAAAATATGAAGAACTCTCAATTTATTTATAAGGATTTCAGAGGAAGAGGTACATTTGAAACTAAAAATTCGAAATCTATTTATAGGCAAAAAAATCTAATTTTTTATTATTATTTTTCTGATTTTTATATTTTATTATTTTTTTCTGATTTTTTTTTTTTTTTTTTTATTATTTTTTTGGATCGCTGAATTTTCGACACGTGGCATGGTGTGCTAAAAATGACGGCTCGTTGAATCTTTGACATGTGGCATGGTGGTGCAATTACCAAAATACCCTCGGTGTCGGGACGCCCAAAATTACCAAAATACCCTTTTTGCCAAATTTCACAGTTTTGCTCCAAATCACCTCCAGAATATCTTGAAACTTTATTTTGGTGTCGGGATGTCCAAAATTACCAAAATTTGTGTCGGGATGCCCAAAATTACCAAAATATCATTTTTGCCAAATTTCACCAAATTTCACAGTTTTGCTCCAAATTACCTCCAGAATGTCCTGAAACTTTATTTATCTACAAAATAACACAAAACACATCAAAATATTCACAAAACTCAAGAAACTATAAAAATATTAAGGTAAATGAGTGGGAAATAGTGATACATTTATCACTCATCAGTACCACTCACACTAATGACGATATGGGCGACTACGTTAACTTATCACGCTACATCTAATATTTTACCGGAGCGACCTAAGTTCCGAGTACTTATACCCTCACGCTAATGACGATATTGGATTTAAGTAGTAAGAACTAATTCATCTTCGTATTGAAAAGACGGACCATCCAATAATGCTCAACATTATTAATACTATTACTTAAAAGTAATCACCTAATCACGAGAGATTTATGACAATCACGTCATTAACTTAATTAAGTCAAAGTTTTAATTTAAAACATGCAATCATATCCAATATGTCTTATGCATAATTAAATTAAAATTACTATGACATAGATTCAAACAATTTTTGTGTGGTTAAGCTTTTGCTACTGATACCATTCTGTTGGGGCAGTTATGGAACCCCTAGGGTCGCATTGGTGCCCCGGGTAGTGGAAATGGGTCTAACCCATTGATATCAAGTATGTGTGTATTTTAAAATTATTAATGATTATATATATTCAATTACGAGTGTCTAGGAAAAACCGGGACTGAATCGGAGTTCGGAAGGTCCAGAACGAGCGAAAACAAAATTCATGCTCGCGCAGCGCGTACGCTGCCTACAGTGCGCGCGCGCTACAGTGTCGCTCACACTGTGCTAAACCTTTTTTTTTAATTCTTTTACTTTCTCACATTCAGCTCACTTTCCAGTGAGCTGAATGGATTAAGGATTTTACCCTAATCACTTCCGGTTCTCCCAAAACACTTCAAAAATACCCAAAATTAATTTAATTTCAAAACCAACATTAACACATGTTATAGAATAAAAATAAAGTTTTTCAAAATATCAAATATTTTTACAAAAAATAAAATTTATTCTAAATACGCACTTGCGTAAATTTTGAATCAAATACACAAACCAAATTAGAATCCCAATATGAAATGTCTCGTGAACAATTCTAGGTCACCCAAAGGTGGTCAAGTGATTCTAGAATGGTAGCCATAACTCTAAGCTTTAATCTAGAGTTCCAAACTCTTATTAATTGTTTCATGCCCAATATGAACATTTTTGACCTAATTACAAGCATGTTGTGTTTATACTTCTAAAGTATTCTAACACAATTAATTAGCCTTATCTCAATAATAAGCTATGTGATCATGCATCTAATACACAAATGAACATAGCTTAGGAGAAGATCAAACATTACCTAGTAAGCTTGATGCAAGATCCAATCTACTTCTCCTTTGTTGAAATTGTTGGAGAACCTCCAAGGTGTGCAAGCTTGACTTCAAGATACAACCTTGATTTCCAACGCTAGCAAGCTTCCTTTCAAGATCTAATCTTGATTTCTCTTAAATGAAATATTTTAGAGACAACACAAGCTTCTCTAAACACTTCTCTAACTTAGGCTAATTTCTCTAAGAATTTGCTTGTATTTGTACTTGTAATTAAAACCTTCATAAAGCTTGCTATTTATAGCAAAACTTAGGTAATTTTTAATTAATAAAAGTTGTAATCAAATTTTAACTGGGCTTAATCTATTTTTCCAAATATGTATAATTAGGTGTGACTAATCTCCATTGTCTCTCACTTTAATTTAATCCAATTAAATCAAACCAATGAGTAGGAAATGGATTAGTTAAATGTTTGCCACCTTGATAATCCAATTAAATCAAGCCAAAACATCTAATTATTACATACATACAATTACCATGATATCCTCAAATGGTAGAGATAATTATGATTTTACAATTAAGCCCTTGTGTAATTATGGAATTAATCCAATTAATCCAATTAGGTCAAAAATCAATATTATCCAATAACACTTGATTATCTTAGTTGATAATTATAATATCGAATATTATCTTTTATCAAAATTAATCGGCTACTCAAGTGCTCAACGAGTACACTTTATATTGGGACTCTCTAAGTTCAGACACGTCATCATATAAGCCTAGGTAATATGTACGCAATTCGGCCACCTATGAATTCGCGAAGACACGAACGATCTTTCTGAACTATACAAGTCGAGGTCATCACATATGTTTAACAATCCACTCGTTGTAGGCTATCCGAGTATGCTTAGGAAACATAGAATACACCGTCAAGTTTCCAAGGCGCACATCTTGTTGGAAACCGTTTCCTATTGCGCGGCGGAAGTTGCGGATGTGGTAGCACCGGATCTTTAAAATTTTCTCTGCCTTCTCCTTTGTTGAAGTCGAACTCCACAAAACTCTTGATGAATTTCCTTTGAGATTCTACCGTAGAATCAACCACTCAATCTTCCGAGCTATATCTCGAAACCAACAAACCGAAGTGTGGGCTTCACTCACAAAGATCAACCTCTAAACTTTTTAGAGAAATTTTTAATGTCACAAACTCTTTTGGCTTTAGAAAGATGAGATGAAGAAGATCAAGTATCTTGTTCACTTTTGTTTTTCTTTCTAATCTCAACTATTGAGAAATAAGATTTTTCTCTCTACTCTTACTCACAACAACTTTTGTGAAATGTTTTAGCTCTCTCTTGAATTTCTTTTTCCAAAATGCTAAGTATGATGTTTTCTTGAATTCACCCAACCTTTGAGTGGGAATGGTAGAGAATATGAACTAAAAACATTCCATCAACATCCACTCATTTTTATCAATTGTAATGGCCAACACACTTGAGTGGAGTGTCACCAAATCCATTAGATAATGGAACAAGTTAGGTAATTAGGTCAAAACTAATTAACAAAAACTTGGTGGATGATTTGGCAAACCATTGAGGCTTGTCTTGATAATGCATTTACCATTATCAAATAATGATGTCATAATTATCTCATAATTATGCATTATCAATGATGATGTAATAATTATCTTATAATTATTATTTGATTATCTTATAATCAAATATTAGAAAATATAATATTAAACTAATTTAATATTATTTTCATTTGTGACAAAAATATTATTAATCATATTATAATATTCAAATATAATGTGAGCATATTATTAGACAATCTAATTATATTAGGTTTGCTACAGTTAATCGAGCTAGCACAGGGACCAAATGGACCTACGGTTCCGAGCTCCAATAATTCTGAAATATTAATTAAACTCTTTAATTAAATATTACGAATTATTAACTCCGTGTTATTCCACTAAAAACTCGAAGTTGAACTCCCGTTACCGTAGATGGAAATATAAGCCGAACAAACTTCGGTGTCCATCGATATAGTCACTACATATGGATATAGCCCTTCACGAATATCTCATAATATAGAGTCGGGTCATAAGTCCGTTATACCCCTCTAAATATTTTGTCTCTTAAGCACCATTGATTCTATAATGAACAATTAATTCATAACAATTATGAATATAATACTTTCTATTCGTAATAGGAAAGTTGAGCGCTCAAAATTATTCAAGTCCCGAATCAACTCTTAAAAGAGATATTCTTCTACTTCTCGAAAGAAGGAGTGAATTCATATCTATGTAAAACGTTCCCAGCTACATACCAAAACATATCCCCAAAATACGTAGTTATTGGCCGGGACTGCTACACCAACCTCACCATAGTAAATCAAAGGACACAGCCTAACATGCAGGAGTTCGTAGTACACTCAGGATTAAGATTAATCCATATATGACCATCTAGTAGATAAAATGAATTTCTTGGGTTAACGGATATTAAAAGAAATTCATATTTATCTGAGTCCAGTCCTATATGATCATATCATACAAGGTGCCTCCATTCTCATGTCACCACATGAACGAACCCCCGATCAAGGTCGTCATACAAGTATAGAATGGACCGCAGCTATAGATAAACCACAAACAAAGTACCCACTCTGTTTGCTCTCTATGGACAATTTAGATTACTAACTTCAGACTTAAATCCTCTTGTGCATCAAACATACACTAAGTCTAAAGGTACAAAAGTAATCAAGGTAAACAAGACAATTAGACAATATGCAATTTAAATCAAACAACTTTGATAAATGAATAATGCGTTTATAATTATTACAATAATCAATTCCGTTTTACAACACATGAAGCTCTAGGACATAATCCCAACAATCTCCCACTTGGACTAGAGCAAATGGGACATGTCATGTAATCCTAAACCATTTAGGTGACCTTCAAATACTGTAGCCGATAAGGTCTTTATAAACGAATCAGCCGGGTTGTCTGCGGATGGAATCTGTGTGACAATGACATCTCCTCTCTGTACTATCTCCCTGATAAGGTGATATTTTCTCTCAATATGCTTACCCCGCTTGTGGCTTCTTGGTTCCTTGGAATTCGCCACTGCTCCACTATTATCGTAATAAAGTGTGAGTGGTTTATCCATATCTGGAACAACTTCCAGATCTGCCAAGAATTTACTGAGCCAAACTGTTTCCTTAGCTGCTTCACAAGCTGCTACATATTCAGCCTCCATGGTGGAGTCAGCAATACAGATTGCTTAATGCTCCTCCATACAATAGCTCCACCACCTAGGGTGAATACTGATCCGGATGTTGATTTCCTAGAATCTACATCCGTCTGAAAATCAGAGTCTGTATATCCTCTGAGGATCATATCCTCACCAGAATATACTAGCATATATTTTCTATCGTTCTCCGAAGATACTTGAAAATGTGTTTCACTGCCACCCAATGATCTAATCCTGGGTTGGATTGAAACCTACTGACTACTCCCACTGCAAAACAGATGTCCGGTCTCGTGCATAACATAGCATACATAAGACTTCCAACTGCTGAAGCATATGGAATATGTCTCATCTCCTCAACTGCTTGAGGTGTCTTAGAGACTGTTCCTTAGACAAATGAATTCCATGTCTGAAAGGTAAATTACCTTTCTTGGAATTCTGCATACCAAATCGCACAAGAATCTTGTCGATATAGGTTGCTTGAGACGCTATTGCTAACAGTCGTTTCTTGCGATCCCGAATGATCTGGATCCCAAGTACATAACTTTCCTCTCCCAAATCTTTCATTTGGAATTGGTTAGCTAGCCAGATTTTAACGTCCGATAATATCTTTACATCATTCCCAATGAGTAAAA
>SKCR01013072.1:0-34535 GCA_019454045.1 Zanthoxylum bungeanum
AAGAAGGCAAAGGCAAGTCGACAAAGACTTCTGGGAAGCCAAGGAACAAATCTCAAGATGTCTGCCTCAACTGCGGCAAGAGGGGTCACTGAAACGTGACTGCCGAATGGGCAAAGGGCAGAGGGAGGATATCAAGCTGGCAAGGCTATCGCCTGGTATGTTTGTTATTGAGATAAATATGAATACTTCTAGTTTTAAAAATTGGATTTTTGATTCTGTTGTGGTGCTCAAATTTGTACTGATGTGCAGGATCTGCAGGATAGCAGGGTGCTGGCATTGGGGGAGATGGATCTACGGGTCGGAAACGAACACCGGTTGCTGTTTTAGCCGTATGGACTTTTGTTTTAGAACTGCCCTCAGGGCATTTACTTAAACTTTTGAACTGTTATTTTGTACCTAGTTTAACTAGGAATATTATATTTGTATCCTTGTTAACCCAGCAGGGTTACACTTTTGTATTTAGAAACACTGGTGGTTATTTATATAAAAATGATGCAGAAATTTGCACATCTGTTGCAAATAACGGTCTTTATATTTGAATATAATGAATCTCCTAAAATGACAAACAAAAGGCTCAAAAGGAGTAATCTAAAAGATGAAGCTTATATGTGGCATTGTCGTCTAGGACACATCAACAAGACTCGCATATCCACACTTCGAAGAGTGGGTACTTGGACGAATTTGATCCCAATTCATATGACGTCTGCGAATCTTGCCTTTTAGGCAAAATGCCTAAATCACCTTTTAGCATAAAGGTGGACGTGCCACAGAATTGTTGGCTCTCGTTCATACTGACGTATGCGGGCCTATGTCTAGCCAGGCTAGAGGTGGATTTCACTACTGCGTAACCTTCACAGATGATGCATCTCGTTACGGTTATGTGTATCTTATGAGACACAAGTCGGAAACTTTTGAGAAATTCAAGAGTTTCGACACGAAGTGGAGAACAAACAGGGAAGAGTATAAGACATTACGGTCAGACCGTGGTGGCGAATACTTAAGTTATGAGTTTCAAGATTACTTGAAAAATATGGTATTCTTTCACAGTGGACTCCTCCTGGAACACCGCAATTAAACGTGTGCCGAACGGAGAAACCGCACCTTGTTAGACATGGTGAGGTCAATGATGAGTCGCACTGAGCTACCAATATCCTTCTGGGGATACGCATTAAACAGTGCTATACTTATTTTAAATAAGGTACCGTCAAGTCTGTTGAACAGACTCCATATGAATATGGACAGGAAGGAAACCAGGTTTCTCTTTCCTGAAGATTTGGGGATGCTGGGCATAGTTAAACGTTTGGAAGGTACCAAACTTGAACCCAAATCTGATAAATGCCTTTTCGTAGGATATCCTAGGGAAACCAAAGGATATTACTTCTATCACCCACAAGAGAACAAAGTATTTGTTGCTCTACAACATTTTTTCCTTGAAGAGGATTTTATAAATGCAGTGGTAAGTGGGAGGAAAGTAGAACTCGATGAAGATCGTAGTGATACTGTTCCTGGCAATGAACCAACGACGGAACAAGAACAGACCGTCCGGGAAGAGTCTGTACCACAAACTTCACATGCACAAGGACCGCGTAGGTCGGTTAGAGTCAGAACAGTACCTGAGAGGTATGGGTTCCTGATCTCACCTCATGTAGATATTAATCTTATTGAGGATATTGAGCCGGCTACGTATGAGGAAGCGATACAAAATATCGATTCCGATTTATGGCAAGAAGCCATGAAGTCCGAGATGGATTCCATGTACGCCAACCAAGTTTGGACACTGGTCGATGCACCAGAAGGCGTAAAGCCTATTGGATGCAGATGGATCTTCAAGAAGAAGACCAACATGGATGGCAACGTACAAACTTACAAAGCTAGGCTTGTAGCGAAGGGGTATCGTCAACAATATGGTATTGATTATGACGAAACCTTCTCACCCGTTGCCATGATTAAATCCATTCGGATAATGCTTGCAATAGCTGCATATTTCGATTACGAGATATGGCAAATGGACGTTAAAACCGCTTTCCTTAACGGAAACCTTTTGGAGGATGTTTATATGCAACAGCCTGACGGTTTTATCGTACCTAGACTTGCAAACAAGGTTTGTAAGTTAAATCGATCCATTTATGGATTGAAGCAAGCATCACGGTCATGGAATCAGCGTTTTGATGAGATCATAAAAGAATATGATTTCGTGCAAAACGCAGATGACCCTTGTGTATACAAGAAGGTTAGTGGGAGAGCACTTACTTTTATTGTCCTTTATGTCGACGACGTATTGCTTATAGGCAATGACATTCCCATGCTAACGTCGGTGAAAGCTTGGCTTTCATTAAAATTCTCCATGAAAGATCTGGGAGAAGCAGCCTTTATTCTTGGAATAAAGATCTACCGGGATAGATCTAGAAAGCTGCTTGGACTCTCCCAGAGTACATACATTGATAAAGTGTTGAAGCGATTCAACATGGAACAATCCAAGAGTGGATTGGTTCCGATGCTACGTGGTACCTCTCTGTCTAAGGACATGTGTCCTAAGACTCAGGAGAGAGAGACAACATGAGTCGGATACCGTACGCCTCGGCAGTCGGATCGATCATGTATGCCATGATATGTACATGACCTGATGTCTCATATGCTTTGAGCAGGTGCAGTCGCTATCAGGCCGATCCAGGTGAAGGTCACTGGATAGCAGTTAAGAATATCCTTAAGTATCTTAAACGAACTAAGGATGCTTTCTTAATTTATGGAGATGGAGAACTTGCGGTATCTGGGTATACCGATGCAAGTTTCCAAACCGACAAGGATGACTACAAGTCGCAATCCGGGTACATTTTTTGTTTGAATAACGGAGCAGTGAGCTGGAAATCTTCCAAGCAAGATACTGTTGCCGATTCAACAACAAAGCGGAGTACATCGCTGCATCTGAAGCAGCAAAGGAGGCAGTTTGGATCCGAAAGTTCCTAATCGGATTAGGAGTAGTTCCATTAGCAGCTGAGCCCGTTCCATTGTATTGTGACAATAACGGGGCTATAGCACAGGCTAAGGAACCAAGGTCTCATCAACGGTCCAAGCATGTTCTTCGACGTTACCATCTGATTCGGGAGATTATACATCGTGGCGATGTAAAGGTCGAGAAGGTCACATCAGATGACAACATTGCAGATCCGCTGACGAAGGCTGTTCTTCAGCAAGTTTTTGAACGACTACATAGTTCGGGTATTAGATGCTTGAGTGACTGGCTATAGGCCAAGTGGGAGATTGTTAGACATTATGTCCCATAGCGTCACTGTTTGTAAATGATATTGTATTATTGTACAAAATTAACTATGTGATAATGAAATTGCCTTTTGCTGTTTTGTAATATTATTTACTTTGATATATAAATGGCGAAAGTCCATATGATTAATACCGGATTGAGATGATATGAGACAGTATCAATCCATAAAGGTTAATCATTAAATATCCCTAGTCGAGTATTATCGAGATCGGACATCGATAATGCGGAATAGACTAAGTATTGCGCTTGTGCACGTTGTGAGGGCACAACGGCATAGTTCTCATATATTTAAGTATTGGATACTTATGCAAGTGCGATAGGAGGTTGTGTTTTACCGATGGTACGGAAAACAGCTTCGCTCTGGATAGACCCCGCGGAATCCCATTGGTAGTATGTCTGCGTGTCTATGGGAGGCCGCATCAGGGTAGGTGTATATGATCTTAACCTGAGACTTGCATCGCTAGTACTTGCGACAATCGGTAAACTTTGGTTTTGGTGGTTGGGGGACCTAAACTGGTTCTGTGTTCACCTCTTCTGGTTTATCAGGAATCGTAGTGTACTGGGTGTGATGTCAAGATGGAAGTGTCACTTCAGACATATGGAGTTGATGATCGCGCAGGATACAGAACTAGTACTCTATAAATAGGTTGCAACCGTCGGGACAATATGACTAGGTCAGGATTGCCGATTCAAAGAGACTAGTTGCTTGATGTCCGATATATGTTTCGTACGGGGCAGACACATTTCCAGCCCCAGGCCTAACATGTGATCGTCCGATACTGGATCGATGTACGCAATACTACGGTATACTACGCTTGATATAGATCTAATATTCCAATAAGAATATTTCTGGAGAATTGGGTAGGCATGGCGCTTTGCTAGAAGCCAACCTTGTCTCGTGAATCGGTAAAAACGCAGTACGAGGTACGTACGTGTTCGGATTATCCGACGACCGTATTTACTGCCAACATATCTGGAGATCTCTTGGGTCGCTTCCTGAAGATTCACCTATGATATTTGATTCGGACTTAATTAATCTTGGATTAATTGCGGAGAAACTTTATCTTGGATAAAGTGCCCTATTTAGAGAGATAACGATTAATTTGGAGTTAATCGATAAAATTATTATATTCGATATAATAATCGAAATTCGATTTCGACGCGAAATTAAAATTAGATTTTATTCGGGCATACGAGTTAATTTAGAATTAATTCGTTAGCGACGTAAATAATAATTTCGCCAGGCGCAATTATTTATTTAAATTCGATTTAATTAACGTCGCGACGTAAGTTCGGTATTTCGGAAATATCGAACCCGAACGCGTGAGTGCACATGGGCCCACTTTCATTTGGAAACGTGTGGGGCCCACATGACACATGTCATTATATGCATTATTTAATGGTTAATGCATTGCATGGTGATAGTGTACAATACACTAAATGGTTATGCATGGAGTTTGAGTGTTTGACACTCTAAGCCATTGCATGATTTGTGTCATAAGTTTATTATTAATTTAATAAATATTATGGCATAAATATAAATTGATTTTTGGTAACAAAAATTAAATAACACAACACAACCTTTCTCTCTCAAATTGCCGAAAACTGCATGCAGTTTTTGCTCTCCATTTCTTCAATTTTGTTGCAAGATTTGAAGAAGTTGTGCATTGAAAAATCACAACAAAGGCTAGCACCTTCAAGGGATCATAAAGAGGTGATAGGGAAACCATCAAAGAGCTTGGAATACACAAAGCTTGGAGCTTTCCACCTCTTGTCTTCCTTGGCCGAAAATCATCAACCTTGGAGCTTCCACTTTTGGTTTGATTTTCTTCATCACTAAAGCATTGTAAGTATGATTCCGCCATACTTCATATTTTAATATATATTCATTGTTGTATTTCATATGCTTAATCTTTCATTGGGACATATTATAGAAACCAACAATCCAATGATCAAAGGAACAAAAAATACCATGACTATAGGGCACTTCAACCATTCGGCCAAGCCAATGGATTTGGGGAAATCAATCCAATTCAATTTTCACAAAATTGATCACAAATAACTCCAAGTCATTCATTTACAAGCATGCTCAAACAAGTAATTTCACTCAAACATACTCAAAATCAATTTACCCATATTTTACCCTAATCAATTTCATGCTCAAAATGGCTCAAGATACCATTGTTGGGTTTCTAGGTTAGTCCCAAGATCGATTTCAAGTAAGAAAATCATATGTGAATACATCAAGAAGTACGGTGGAATCATATTTACATTGAACGGCTTTGCAATGCGAAGAACAAAAACTCTTGGCTCCTCCTTGGAAACTCTTGGCATTGGGCTCCAAATTGTGCTCCTCCAAAAATTGATCATGTCCTCCATTGATGCTCCAAGCTCCAAGCTTTCAAATGGTGATTCCATGCTCACAAGTTGGTTTCCCTATCACCTTGGATGACCTTCCATGTGCTAGCATAGGAAAAATTGCCACAAATTTTCCTTTTCACTTCATGTAATTCTCGGCCTTGCCAAGAAAATGGAGAAGGAAATTGGCCCTAGGCCGAATGGGGAAAGGGAGAAGAAAATGGCCCCTTGGCCGAATCCTTTTTGGGAGAGAGAGAGATGAGATGTGTTTTCTTATTTTGTTTTCTAAAAAACACACTTGAAAAAGCTTTACAAAATTTGGTATATCATTTCCAAAAGTCAAACCAAATTTTGGAGCTAAAATCTCATTTAATGCCTACAACCACCAACATCATGAATAGTGACTGCATGTCTCTCACCAAAAAGGTGATTTGACATCTATCACTAAAGCGACAAGTGATGTGACTCGCGATGTGACTTGTGGGCCCCACTCAATTCGAAATGCGAGTGGCCCCGCAAACATTCCCAGGCTCGGGTTCGCTAATTCTGAATTAACGAATTTTCCGTTGCGACGTAATTAAATCTAATTTAATAAATAATTGTGCCTAGCAAAATTACTATTCACGTCGCTAACGAATTAATTCTAAATTAACTCGTTCGCCCGAATTAAAATCTAATTTTAATTCCGCGTCGAAATCCAATTTCGTATAATGTATCGAATATATTATTTTATCGATTAATTACAAATTAATCGTTCTCTCTCTTTAAAATAATATTTTATCCCAGATAAAATATCTTCGTAATTAATCCCAGATTAATTTTCTCTCTCTTATAATTAATCCCAGATTAATAAAGTGTGAGTCATACGTCATCAGTGAATCTTCGAGAAGCGGCCCATGAGATCCCTAGATATGTTGGCAGTAAATCCGGTCGTCGGACTATCCGAACCCGTACGTACCTAGTACTACGTTTTTACCGATTTACAAGACATGGTTGGCTTCTAGGAAAGCACCGTGCCTACCCAATTCTCCAGAAATATTCTTACTAGAATATGTGATCTATATCAGGCATAGTATACGTAGTATTGCGTATTACGATCCAGTATCGGATGTCACATGCAAGGCCTGTGGCTGGAATCGTGTTTGCCCCGTACGAAGCACATATCAGATCTTTGGTAACTAGTCTCAATATAATCGAATAAACATGACATAGTCATAATATCCCGATAGCTGTAGCATATAAGAGAACCAGTTCCGTATCCTACGTGATCATCATCTTCACTATGACTGGAGTGATACTTCCGTCTCGACATCACACCCAATACACTACGAATCTCAATATAGCCAGAATAGGCGTACACAGAACCTGTTAAAGCCCTAGACGACCAAAACCAAAGTATATTGATTGTCGCAAGTTTTAGCGGTGCAAGTCTCAGGTTAAGACCAAATACACCTACCCTGATTCAGACTTCCATAGACACATAGTCATACTACCAATGGAATTCCAAGGGGTCTATCCAGAGCGAAGCTGTTCCCGTACCATCGGTAAACACAACCTCCTATTACACTTGCATGAGTATCATATACCCAAATATATGAGAACTATGTCGTTATGCTCCCATAACGCGCAAAAATGTAATACTAGTCTTTTACGCATTATCGATGTCCAATCTCGATAATACTCTGACTAGGGATATTTAATGATTAAATCTTCGTGAATTGATACTGTCTCATATTATCTCAATCCGGAACTAATCATATGGACCTTCTATCATTTATATATCTAGGTAATCCAATTACAAATGATAAAAGGGCAATTTCCTTTGTCACATAGTTAATTTGTACAACAACACCATGATCTGTACAAATTGTGATGCTATGGGCCATAATTGTCCAAAATGATTGTTGTAGGAATTGTTCATAAATGGTTCAAAGTGTTTAATTACTGAACATATCATTTATGAGATTCCATAGTGGCTTAGGGATTGGTGAATGACGATAGGGGCACTTTGGGAATTGGAATAAAAATAATTTTACTATTCACGTGAATAGTAAAAAAAATTTGTTATTTGTTTTGAATTCCAATTAAGGCCAAACTCTTATTAGGGTTTTATAATCTCATTCAACCACTAAATTAAGATCCAATGGTTAAGATTAAATTAGCTTTTATCCCGCATCGGATTCTTAATTAATTTTGTTGTCTTTGGAGCACTATATAAACCCAAAGAATTCTTCACAAATTTTTACTCCAAAAACCTTTCATATCTTGGGTTTATATAAGTGAGCAACTCTAAAGTTTAAGAGTAAGCCACTGATTTTGAGGATCCTTAAGTCTAATTGACTAAAGGAACCTCGAGTTAAAAGTTTTGAGGATTTGTCTAGGCTAGTACCAAGGTCAAAATACCCGTGCACTCAAGTCATAGTCTTGCCGTTGAGTTTTGTGTTTGGTGTGTGTATATTTGGAGGCCACACACTTGGGTGGCTCTTTGGAACGTGGAAGAGCTTGCTGAGTTTGAGAAAAGCTTGTAGATTGGAGGGAGGACTGGAGGAGTCTACGGTTCAAGTAAGTCTTTTTCTTTCTTTATTTTAATTAGAGTTCTTATAATAGTTAGCATGTTTAGGTTTATGTTCTTTGCATGTTTTATGAGTTTTAAGCTTATAATATATAGTAACATGCCTAGGCTTGTAGAATAATCAAAACAAATGGGTATTGGACAAAGGGAAAGCGGCATAATAATTTTGATTTTCCGTTGCGCACTCGCGGCCGCTTCCCAACAGTGGTATCAGAGCGCTGTTTTATTTTTTTTGATTAGTTCTCTCTGATTTGAACTCGAAATTAGGTGTTTAAAAGCTCGTTAGAAAGCTAACACCCTGAACTTAATTTTAGGCACAAGTTTTGCATGATTTGGTGAAGATGTGAATTGTGAAATTGCATTTAAATTTCACGCGTCTGCAGAAAAATGTGAATAGTAAATTTATTTGAATAAAATAAAAAGCAATATCATAATTAAATATTAATCAAAGTTATTTAATGCCTAAAATAATTCCAACATATGAAAACTCATATGCTTGATGATTCTATGTATGATTAGAATTGGCATGATTATTTTAGGGTGCAAGCATCTAGAGACTTTCTAAGAAATAGAAAGTGTATTGTTTATCCCTTAGCTAAGTAATTATTTCGTGATGAACTTAGAGATTTATTACCTTTAAGGCTAATAAATATAAATCACTTGTTTATAATAAAAGACATTATAAAAGATACAAGTGGGTTGGGACCAAGGGGTTAATAAAACTTTCCAAACTAAAGTTAATTTAACCAAATGTATTACTAGAGTTAGATAATGATTTGGTGTCTTCCTTCACTCACTACCTTTTTATAGCCAAAAGGAAAAGCTATGAAGACATCTAGATAATCATTTACTCAAAGCTTACCTTAAAGAATATTTAAAGTGTTGGACTAATTTGGAGGATCTATTGTTTATTCCTGTCACCAAGACAATAATAGTCTAAGAGGTAATGGTATTTAAGAGAGTTCGCTCCACCCTCCCTCTGGGGAGTTTTCAATGGAGGAATCCATTTGACAGTTATTCACTTAAACTTGCAAAAATCCTTAATAATAATTTAAGTCTAAAATTTCCTCCCATTGTAAAGTATAGACCCAAAGGCTTAAACCGTATTGGCAGGACTAGGCTTTACTAGACTGACCAATACCAATTTGTCCCTAAATCGTACTATTGACAATGGTTTGACTTTTCTGAGTCACAAGACGCAGTGACCCTTAGGCGTGGTCTTATAACTTAGTGGCAAAGATTGGGTGTCCACAGGGACTAGCATAAGCTATGGCATGTTTGATTGCCCAACCCAATGATCAAAGAATTGTGATTTATATCATAATTGGTTGGGAACCTACCTAATTATCATATTTTATAAAGACCGGCCCTAGTCGAAGTTATGAAATGATGATAATGGGATCCTTGCCCATAAGAAATCCATCATATTGGGGTTGATGCGATTTGCTTAAAATTTTAAAACAATTGAGTGTGAGCAACTTCATAATATTAAAAGCCCATGTTATTATGAAACATTAATGAAAACATATTCCTAATTTTAACATTTTCTCTTAACATATGGGTTAAAATATTTCACAAACATTCAAATGGCAAACAGAGTATCACTTCGTTCCATTCTTGATGAGCATAAGCTTAAAGGGGACAACAACAATGACTGGTTTAGAAACCTTAAAATTATCTTACGACAAGAAAAGATTTTCTATGTTCTTGAAAGACCATTTCCCCCTGAACCCGCAGAAAATGCTGACCAAGATACATTTGATGCTTGGAAGAAACACGTCGATGATGATGAGCAAGTATTTTGCATAATACTTGGCTCAATGTAGGACAAACTTCAGAAAGCTCACGAAGATATGGATGCTCAAACCATCATCTTTCACTTGAAGGAGTTGTATGCAACTTCCGTTCATACCGTGAGATTCCAAGTGTCATGTGCCTTATTCCAAACAATGTATTAGGAAGGATCTGTTAGTGGACATGTGCTTAAGATGATTGGCCACATTGAAAAATTGGCCAACCTCGGGTTCATCATGGATCATGAGATAGGTCACGATCTAATTCTTCAGTCCTTACCAAAAGAATTCTCTAACTTTATTATACAGTTTCATCTGTCTGATAAAGAAGCTACTTTAGCAGAATTGCACAATCTGATAAAGCAAGCAGAGAAGGACTTGAAACCGGAGCTTAAAACCTCTGTCATGCTTACGGGTACGGACTTGAAGCCACGAGGCCCAAAGAAAAATAAGGGCAAGGCCAAGGCTCCAGATCACCTAAAGCCCAATGGTAAGGTGGAGAAGAAAAAGAGAAAGGGGAAAAGTTTCTTTTGTGGAAAGAATAGTCATTGGAAGAAAGACTGCAGATCCTTGAAAGTTAAGGAAGCCCAAGAGGCCAAGAAGCCCAATGCTTCAGGTATGTTGTATATGATTGAACTATTTTCTCAAAACTCTGAACCTTCTACTTGGATGCTTGACACTGGTTGTGGGACTCACTTGTTTAACAATGTACAGGGCCTGAGAAATAGTAGGAGACTCCGTCATGGGGAGGTTGACTTACACATGGGTAATAGAGCAAAACTGGCTGCATTGTGCGTGGGGACTTATTCATTAGTTTTGCCGAATGTTTTAGTTTTAGACTTAGAAGATTGTGTTTATGTACCTTCTCTAGTAAATAACATCATTTCAATTTCTTCTTTATGTAATAAAGGCTTTTCATGCCTAATAAGTTGTAATGAATGTTCTATTTATTTCAATGAAATAAAATATGGAGATGGTATTTTAAATAATGGTATCTATGTCTTACAAACTAACAAAGAATGTTCAACCTCTAATATATACAACGTTAACTCGAATAATCTCAATGAATCACTTCTATGGCACAGCCCCTTAGGTCATATCAATGAAAAAAGATTAACTAAGCTACATAAGGATGGGTATTGTTTACTTGGTAAAATAACCAAATTACCCTTCAAATGTAAAGGAAAGTGTGCAGCGGAGACATTAGAACTCATACACTCTGATGTATGCAGACCAATGTCAGTCACCGCTAGAGGTGGATTCTCCTACTTCATTACTTTTATCGATGATCATTCGCGATATGGGTATGTGTACCTTATGCGGTATAAATCTGAAGCCTTTGAGAAATTCAAAGACTTCAAGGCTGAAGTAGAAAACCAGCTTAATAAAAGTATTAAGTCACTAAGGTCTGACCGAGGTGGTGAATACTTAAGCAACGAATTTCAAGATTACTTGAGAGAAAATGGCATTGTTTCCTAGTGGACTCCTCCGGGAACTCCACAGCATAATGGGGTCTCTGAAAGGAGAAATCAAACATTATTATATATGGTCTGATCAATGATTCCAGGCACGGATCTACCTCTTTCATTTTAGGGTCTTGCTTTAGAAACTGCAACACTACTACTAAACCAAGTTCCTTCCAAGACTGTTAGTTAAACATCATATGAGTTATGGTCTAGGAAACGTCATAGTCTTAATTATCTAAGAGTTTGGGGATGTGACGCATATGTCAAGCTCACACAAACTAACAAATTGGATGATAGGGCAGTTAAATATAAGTTTGTAGGATATGCCTTGAATTCAAGAGCATACGTGTTCTACGTCCCAAATGAACAAAGAACATTTGTCTCACGAAATGCTAAATTTCTAGAGAATAAATTCCTTCTCAAGAAATATAGTGGGAGTAGACTTGACCTCGAAGAGGTACGAGAAGAACAAACTAACATAGAACTAAACCTCAGGCCCCTCAAAATGGCAGCGATGGAACAACCACAAGGTTATGAACTCAGAAGGTCTGGTAGGGAAAGACATGAGCCTGAAAGATATGGTTTCCATATTGATGAGGAACATGATCAGGTCATTGATAATGACGATCCCACCAGTTATGACGAAGAAATGCGTGACATTGATTCAGTCAAGTGGCTTGAGGCCATGAAATCCGAAATAGACTCTATGTATCAGAATCAAGTCTGGGACTTGGTGGATGCACCTGAAGGGATAAAACCCATAGGCTGCAAGTGGATTTACAAGCGTAAAAGTGATGCTGAAGGGAACATCCAAACCTATAAGGCTAGGTTGGTGGCGAAAGGTTATAGACAAATCAAGGAATTGACTATAACGAAACCTTCTCGCCTGTTGCAATGATAAAGTCCATTCAAATTTTACTGGCACTAGCTGCACACTTTGATTATGAGATTTGACAGATGGATGTCAAAACGCTTTCTT
This sequence comes from Zanthoxylum bungeanum, assembly GCA_019454045.1. Classification (NCBI taxonomy): domain Eukaryota; kingdom Viridiplantae; phylum Streptophyta; class Magnoliopsida; order Sapindales; family Rutaceae; genus Zanthoxylum; species Zanthoxylum bungeanum. The sequence continues at coordinate 12,446 of SKCR01013072.1, forward strand.
AATGGGAACCTCAGTAGAGGAAGTCTATATGACACAACTTGAGGGGTTTGCATCTAAGAATGATCATAATAAAGTATGCAAGCTTAAACGATCCATTTATGGACTCAAGCAAGCCTCCAGAAGTTGGAATATACGATTTGATGAGACAATCAAAGAATTTGACTTCATCAAAAAAGTAGACGAGCCTTGTGTTTACAGGAAAAGTAGTGGGTGTGCTGTTGTATTTCTTGTATTATATGTCGATGACATATTAATCATCGGGAATGATATTCCCATGATGCAAGCCACCAAGCAATGGTTATCTCAGAATTTCTCCATGAAAGATTTGGGAGAAGCAGCCTACATCCTCGGTATTAAGATCTACCGTAATAGATCTAAGAGGTTGTTAGGACTTTCTCAATCTACGTACATAGATAAAGTTTTGAAAAGATTCAAAATGAAAGATTCCAAAAGATGTAATTTACCTACTTGTCATGGAATCAATTATCTAAGAAGCAATGTCCATATACTCCTTCAGATAGAGAATGTTGGATAATATGACCCATAGCGTCACTATTTGCACAAATCATTGTGTTGTTGTAGCAAATTAACTATGTAATAAGGAAATTGCACTCTCATCATTTGTGATTAGATCACCATAGATATATAAATGAAGACAGGTCCCTATGATTAGTTCCTGGATTGAGATGATATGAGACAGTATCAGTCCACGAAGGATTAATCATTAAATATCCCTAGCCGTAGTATTATCGAGACTGGACATCGATAATGCGGAATAGGCTAGTATTGCACTTGTGTGCGTTGTGAGGGCACAACGACATAGTTCTCATATATATAAGTATTGGATACTTATGCAAGTGCGATAGGAGGTCGTGTTTTACCGATGGTATGGGAAACAGCTTCGCTCTGGATAGACCCCGCGGAATCCCATTGGTAGTATGTCTGCGTGTCTATGGGAGGCCGCATCAGGGTAAGTGTATATGATCTTAACCTGAGACTTGCATCGCTAGTACTTGCGACAATCGGTAAACTTTGGTTTTGGTGGTTGGGGGACCTAAACTGGTTCTGTGTTCACCTCTTCTGGGTTATCAGGAATCGTAGTGTACTGGGTGTGATGTCAAGATGGAAGTGTCACTTCAGACATATGGAGTTGATGATCGCGCAGGATACAGAACTAGTGCTCTATAAAAGGTTGCAACCGTCGGGACAATATGACTAGGTCAGGATTGCCCGATTCACAGAGACTAGTTGCTTGATGTCCGATATATGTTTCGTACGGGGCAGACACATTTCCAGCCCCAGGCCTAACATGTGATCGTCCGATACTGGATCGATATACGCAATACAATACAATTGTATACTACGCTTGATACAGATCTTAATATTCTTAAAAGGATATGACCGGAGAATTTGGGTAGACTTCGTGTTTTGCTAGAAACCGAACATGTCTCGTAAATCGGTAGAACGTAGTACTTGGTACGTACGTGATTCGGATACTCCGGCGACCGCATTTACTGCCAACTAATCCGGGGATCTCATGGGTCGCTTCCCGATAATCCACCGATGACGCACAACTTGCACTCTTGAATAATCTGGGATTATATAGAAGAGAGAGAAAATTAATCTAGGATTAATTACGGAGATATTTTATTTAGGATAAAATATCGTCTAGAGAGAGATAACGATTAATTTGGAATTAATCGATTAAATTAATATATTCGATATATTAAACGAAATTAGATTTCGACGCGGAATTAAAATTAGATTTTAATTCGGGCGAACGAATTAATTTAGAATTAATTCGTTAGCGATCTGAATAGTAATTTCGCTAGGCGAAATTAATTAATTCTCGTCGCGACGGAAATGCGTTAATTCGAAATTAGCGAAACCGAGCCCGAAAGTGTTTGCGGACACATTCGTATTTTGAAAAGAGTGGTATCCGCAAATCACATCGCGATATCTCATCACTTGACACGAATAGATGATGGATGTATCTAGTCACCTTTATGGGATGATACATTGTCTCTATTCTCAATGTGTGATGATGATGAATTTTTGGAGGGAAATGCTTTTCACGGTTTTTTGAAGAGTTTTTATCTAAAAATTCATTTTTTTGGTTAATGATATACATCATTGCTTCTCTCTTTCTTACTTACGTTTTGGTTTTAAAAACAAAAACAAAAGTGTGAAGACACATTTTTCCTCTCTTCTCCTCACGCATAACAGTCTGTTTTCTTCACTGGTTTGGAACCAGAAATGGCGTGAACAAAGGGAAGCCAAGAGTGGTTTTTTCATGGTGAGAAATCAAGTGCTAGCACACTTACAAGTCTTGCGAAGGTGGTAGGGAGGTTCGACCATGAGACGGGATCCATCCGACGAATCTAGAAGCTCATTTTCGCAGCTCAAAACAGAAGATGGAGGACAGTGGACTGCTGCAGTTCATGCGCCAAAACAGTGAGCATATTGGCTTCAATCGTCTTCAAATCGACTCAACCGATCGATGTAAGTATTCCGCTATCTTCGTCGATGTATTTACACATTAATTTCATTGCTTGTTTGATCTTGGGACCTTAATAAAAACCAACAATGGCATCAGAGCTTAGGTTCAAGCATGAAATTGGTAGGGCTTAAAATTTGGTAAATGTGATTTGAGCATGATTTGAATAAATTGATTGTTTGAGTATGCTTATAACATGTTTAATTTCATTTTGGTTGGACTAATTGACGAAAAATGATTTGGAATTATTTTCCCAAAATTAATACCTTGGCCGAATGTATATGATTTTTGGGATCTTGGATTTTTTGATTTTTAATTCATTTGATGAGTTAGAATCGATTAGGTTGACGTTAATTTGAATCGAATTGGATTAGATTTCGAATTGGACAAAAACCCCAATACTTGTGTTGGCCGAATGGTGCCTTTGCCCTAATGTCTTGGTGTTTTTTGTTTTGTGACATTGGATGTGTATGAAATCAAATTGGATGTTGATTTAGTGTCGATTATGGGTCGATTGGATTGAAACCGAATCGGACACAAAATCCCTCCTTGGCCGAGACTAAAGAAGCATGTAATGGGTTTGATTTTTCATTTTGTGTGTTGGACATGTGGTAATGAAATGACCATGATTAATTATGTAAATTCATGTTTTAGAAATGTTGATTTGGGTATTGATCATGTAATACACTTTGGTAATTAAATTGGAAATTGGATTTTGGATTTAATTATTTGGGCCTAATTTTGGAAATTGGACTTTAAGTTGTATTTGGGCCTATTGGGCTTGATTTATCAAGTTTGGTTTAGGCCAAGTGGATTGGATCCAATTGGGCCCAAAACCTTAACCATAAAGCCCAAATGCGACTTAATGAACCTTTAAAGTTTAATTGGGCCTAATGGGCCAAGATTGATTTATGGGCTTATGGGGTAAATCCCGGATTGGACTTTGGTTATCGTTTTGACCCGAGTTGACCAAAAGTCCACGCCTTAAGAAATCAATTAAAAGCCCATTGGACTTTAATTGAATTGACGTTGGACGTTAATCGGTCTTTGAGACGCGTTACGATTAAATTTGGAATTTAAATCGTAAAAGGTTTATTAAATAAAGTGTAATGTTTAATTTGAATTGAATAGTGAATTAGTATTAAATACATGTTAAATTGATTTAATGATGTAGTTTAATTTAATTCATGAATTCGTACTTTGAGTACTTATTCGCAAAAACGAGTTTGACTCGAACAAAATCAAATCGTTGTTTGAACATTGGATGATCACTTAATTATCAGACTAATTAATTTGATTTGATTGATTGATAGCATGCTTATGTGTGTGAATACGTGGTTGTGTTGAATGAATAATGTATATCGGATGGATATTAGTTGGGTGGGCAATTTTAGAAATTGTTGTAATAAATTCGATTTATTAAATTGGACCTGCGTGTCCAGCCTTATTACCTTCGTTCTCTTGTATTCTCTTCTCATCTATTCCCCTCTATGTATATGAGGTTTCTTTAGAAGTGTAGTGTAACGGGTAGAAGTAGTACAAGTGCTAGCTTGAGTGAGAAAGGGAGAGATTTGATCTAGGATCAATATGTAAAGTATCCATCCGCATATCATTATTATTTATTTTCATACTCGCTTTATTATGTATTTAGAATGCATGTTTAAGGGTGTATGATGATGAGACCTTAACAAAGATAATTAAATTGGTAGCCAATTTGCACGCAAGAAAAAACCCTCGTTCTATATTAAGCGATTATCCTTCCATTGAATGATTCTTGTTCAAGATCCAATTGGCATTGGTTTGTTGGCCAAAGTCAAGACCTTGTCAATTGGATGTATTTGAATCATGAGGGTTTTGTTCCACATCGGTGTCTTGTCCAAGTTGTGATTTGTTGGCCAAAGTCAAGATCACTTCTTGTCCAACGACATTGATTACGAAACTTTCCTTGTCAATGGGTCCCGCTTAACTGGAGTCATTAGGTTTGTTGTGCCAAAGCCAAGGCCTAGATGATTCGGAGGATATGGTCAGGAAAATGTATTGGATACATTGGCATAAGTAATATGTTTAGGACTTGGATGTCCACCTAACCGGATCTAGGAATTGGATTGGATCCAATTGATCTGTGAGATCTACCTAGTTAAATAGCATACAGCTTGTTGGCCAAAGTCAAGGTTGTATGTTATTTAATAGGATCCTAGCCCACTAGGAAACACGGTTTCCCGAGTACTCGACAGAGGGTTAGAGGCTCGACGAAAAATAGTGGGAGGTAAGTATTGAATTTGCAACAATCGTTCAATTACTCGCTAAACACGCTCATTTATATTTTACTCGTCGTATTAATCAAAAGTATTAGTTGGACTAATATTTTATGTTGTTTTAAAAATATATATATAGTTGGACTATATACAAACTTATTCAATATATAGTTGATTTTATAATTGGATTATAGTAATCAATATAATTGAATTAAAATGATAGTTGATTTTATAATTGGATTATAGTAATCAATATTAATATTATAGTTGATTAAATAATTGGATTATTGTAATCATTATAAAAATAGTACCTTATTAAAATCAAGAAAGAATTGAAAGGTTGAATATTTAAAATATATAATCCTTGGGTTAATGTTTTAAATGATTTAATTTTCAATTGGGAATTAATAATAGGTTAATTTATTTGATAAAATAACTTATTATGACTAAGCCCATAATAAAGCAAATAGTAGAGCATAAAATCTTTGGAAGATTTATGTGATGATGACTTTAATGCTTAATTAATATACTTATAATAAATCTATCATTAGATTTAAAAGTATCAAAGTTTGCAATTGGGCATGTAGCACAAGGTGCACATCGTTTCGATATTCCGAAACCCAAGGCTTGGCCAAAGGTTTGTGAAATATTGAAAAGGATAATTGACATATCCCGAAGTGAATACCATTTGGATATGGAAGACACGGAGGAATTAAAGAAAGGGCGAGGCTCTAACTTTAAAAATATTTGTCAGAGTTATGATCACTACTAGTATTGAAATTGGATTTTAAATACTAAGTGTGGTACATAAAATATATGAATTGATGTTCAAAATCCGCTATGAGCAGGATACTGACTTCAAACCGAGATTTCTCTGCGAATCGGAAACTGGACGAAAGTCGCTGTTTCGACCGTGGATACCTAAGTTTAGGAACTACCCTTTGGGTATGTACTTAAATTAGGAACTGTTATAATGTAACTAGTTTGACTAGAGACATTATCTCTATATCAGTGTTTAATCCGTTGCGGATAAAACCCTTATATAGAACACTAAGTGTTTTATTATATAAAGATGATACTGAGATAAACACATTAGATGTATATAACAGAATTTATATTTTGAATATAAATAAAAATCTCAAACATATAAAATGACAAATAAATAGCTCAAATTGATTTGATCAATAGAGACTTATTTGTGGCATTGTTGTCTAGGACACAATTAAAGAAGACTCGTATATCCACACTTTTGAAGAGTGGGTACTAGGACTGATTTGACTATTCAAATAAGGTCTGCGAATCTAGTTTGTTAGGTAAAGTACCTAAAATACTATTTTTTGTAATAGTAAAAGTGCCACCGATCTGTCAGCCCTATTCATGGTGAAGTATGTGGGCCCATATCTAGCTGGGCTAGATGTGAACATGAATGTTTCGTGACCTTAACGGATGTAGCATCACGTTATGGTTATGTGTTTCTTTTAAAGAACACAAATCGGAAACTTTAGAGTTTCGACACGAAATAGAACAAACAGATCGGCTATAGTATTATGCTGCCACGGTAAGACCGTAATTAAAAATACTTAAGCAGTAAGTTTCATATTTACATGAAAGAGTATGGTATTCTTTCATATAAGGACTCCTCTCGAGACACGTCTGTTAGACGGTGTGTCCGAACTAAAACCGAATTTTGTTGGACATGATTAGGTTTATCACGAGTCGCTCTGAGCTACTATTTCCTTCAATAGGATATGTATTAACAGTGCAAAACTTATTTAGAATAAGGTTCCATGAAGATCTGTTTGACAGATATCATATAGGATATGAACAGGAAGAAACAGGGTTTCTCATTCCTGATAATTTGGGTATGCCAGGCATAACGTTTGGATGATACCAAACTAAAAGACCCAAATTGGATAAGTGCCAATATAGGTTATCCTAATGGAAACCTTAAGTATAGTACTTGTAAATCTCACATGAGAACAATGTGATTGTTGCTCACCATGCGGTTTTTCCTGAGAGGAATACCGATATCCAGTGGTCAGTGGGAGGATAGTGATACTCGATGAAAATCGGAGTAATACTGTTCAAGGCACGAAGTCCTTAATGGAACACAAACAGTTCATCAATAATGAATCTGTACCATTAATCTTCAAATACACAAGAACTTCGTAGATCGGATAAAGTCAGAAAACAACCTAGGGTATGGGTTTCTGATCTAACCTCATAAAGATGTCAATCTTATGGAGGTGTACCATCCGACTACGTTTTGAGGAAGTGATACGATGTATCGACTCCCTATTATGGCAAAGTGCCATGAGTCCGAAATGGATTCCATGTATAACAACTATTTTGGATACTAGTTGTACCACAAGGCATTGTGCCTATTGGTACATTAAACGTCTTCAAGGAAGACATACATGGATGGCAACATACCAACGTACAAAGCTAGGCTTGTGACGGAAGGTATCGTTATCAACATCGTGTTAATAACGGTTCAACCTTTTGCTTGTTGCCATGGTAAATCCATTTTGAAGATGCTTGTTGATAACTGTATATTTCATTTATGAAATATGTCAGTTACAAATCAAAATCGCTTTCCTGAAAAGGAAACCTTTGGAGAATGTTTATAACATTCTGACGATTTTGTATAACCGACAAACAAGGTTTGCGGATTATTCAATCCATGTTTGGATTGAAGCAAGCATAAAGTTCTTGGAACTGTCGTTTTGAAATAATCATAATGGTTTATGATTTGACTCAAAACGAAATAATTCTTGTGTATATAAGGAGGTTAGTGGGAGAGCGCACTGACAGTTAAATTCCCATAAAGCAATTGGTGAAAGCTTGGCTTTCATAGATATTCTTTCATAGAAATTCTCCATAGAATTCTGGGGAGTAACAACCTTTATTCAAGGAATAAAGATCTACTGGGATAGATTTGGAGTTGTTAACACTCTCTGAGAAATTGTACATTTAAAATGTACTTGTATTGGTGTCTCATACGCTTCGAGCATATGGAGTCACAATCGGGTCAATCCAAGTGATAGTCACTGGATTGAAGTTAAGAACATCTGTTAGTATCTTTGAGAACTAAAGATGCTGTCCTAAACTATGGAGAAGGAGAACTTGAAGTGACTGGGATCACTACAGCAAGTTTCCAAACAATTAATACTTCGGTACTATAAAGTTTGAATAACGGGACAGTGAGCTGGAAATCTTCCAAGCAAGATAACTGTTGCCGAATAAACAACAAATGCGGATTATTGCTGCAGCTGAGGCAGCAATAGAAGTCTTTTGGATTGAAATAATTTAATTAGATTAGATATAGTTCTGTTAGCAGCTGAGCTAGGCGTCAGCACATGCTAAGGAATTAAAGGTCTCATCGATGATCCAGATATATACTTCTATATCATCTGATTCGTTCGGATCATACATCGTGGCGATGTGATGATCGTATAAATCGCGTCAAACGATAATCAAACAAATCCGCTGACGTAAACCTTTTCTCAGTAATTTGAGCGAACCATACATAGTTCGGGTGTTGGACACTTGAGTGACTCGCTATGTGCCAAGTGGGAGATTGTTGGATAATATGACCCATAGCGTCACTATTTGCATAGATCATTGTGTTGTTGTAGCCAATTAACTATGTAATAAGGAAATTGCACTCTCATCATTTGTGATTAGATCACCATAGATATATAAATGAAGAGAGGTCCCTATGATTAGTTCCTGGATTGAGATGATATGAGACAGTATCAGTCCACGAAGGATTAATCATTAAATATCCCTAGCCGTAGTATTATCGAGACTGGACATCGATAATGCGGAATAGGCTAGTATTGCACTTGTGTGCGTTGTGAGGGCACAACGACATAGTTCTCATATATATAAGTATTGGATACTTATGCAAGTGCGATAGGAGGTCGTGTTTTACCGATGGTAGGGAAACAGCTTCGCTCTGGATAGACCCCGCGGAATCCCATTGGTAGTATGTCTGCGTGTCTATGGGAGGCCGCATCAGGGTAGGTGTATATGATCTTAACCTGAGACTTGCATCGCTAGTACTTGCGACAATCGGTAAACTTTGGTTTTGGTGGTTGGGGGACCTAAACTGGTTCTGTGTTCACCTCTTCTGGGTTTATCAGGAATCGTAGTGTACTGGGTGTGATGTCAAGATGGAAGTGTCACTTCAGACATATGGAGTTGATGATCGCGCAGGATACAGAACTAGTGCTCTATAAAAGGTTGCAACCGTCGGGACAATATGACTAGGTCAGGATTGCCCGATTCACAGAGACTAGTTGCTTGATGTCCGATATATGTTTCGTACGTACGGGCAGACACATTTCCAGCCCCAGGCCTAACATGTGATCGTCCGATACTGATGATCGATATACGCAATACAATACAATTGTATACTACGCTTGATACAGATCTTAATATTCTTAAAAGGATATGACCGGAGAATTTGGTAGACTTCGTGTTTTGCTAGAAACCGAACATGTCTCGTAAATCGGTAGAACGTAGTACTTGGTACGTACGTGATTCGGATACTCCGGCGACCGCATTTACTGCCAACTAATCCGGGGATCTCATGGGTCGCTTCCCGATAATCCACCGATGACGCACAACTTGCACTCTTGAATAATCTGGGATTATATAGAAGAGAGAGAAAATTAATCTAGGATTAATTACGGAGATATTTTATTTAGGATAAAATATCGTCTAGAGAGAGATAACGATTAATTTGGAATTAATCGATTAAATTAATATATTCGATATATTAAACAAAATTAGATTTCGACGCGGAATTAAAATTAGATTTTAATTCGGGCGAACGAATTAATTTAGAATTAATTCGTTAGCGATCTGAATAGTAATTTCGCTAGGCGAAATTAATTAATTCTCGTCGCGACGGAAATGCGTTAATTCGGAATTAGCGAAACCGAGCCCGAAAGTGTTTGCGGACACATTCGTATTTTGAAACGAGTGGTATCCGCAAATCACATCGCGATATCTCATCACTTGACACGAATAGATGATGGATGTATCTAGTCACCTTTATGGGATGATACATTGTCTCTATTCTCAATGTGTGATGATGATGAATTTTTGGAGGGAAATGCTTTTCACGGTTTTTGAAGAGTTTTTATCTAAAAATTCATTTTTTTGGTTAATGATATACATCATTGCTTCTCTCTTCTTACTTACGTTTTTGGTAAAACAAAAACAAAAGTGTGAAGAAACATTTTTCCTCCTCTCTCTCTCTCTCACGCATAACAGTCTGTTTTCTTCACTGGTTTGGAACCAGAAATGGCGTGAACAAAGGGAAGCCAATAGTGGTTTTTTCATGGTGAGAAATCAAGTGCTAGCACACTTACAAGTCTTGCGAAGGTGGTAGGGAGGTTCGACCATGAGACGGGATCCATCCGACGAATCTAGAAGCTCATTTTCGCAGCTCAAAACAGAAGATGGAGGACAGTGGACTGCTGCAGTTCATGCGCCAAAACAGTGAGCATATTGGCTTCAATCGTCTTCAAATCGACTCAACCGATCGATGTAAGTATTCCGCTATCTTCGTCGATGTATTTACACATTAATTTCATTGCTTGTTTGATCTTGGGACCTTAATAAAAACCAACAGAGAGCGTATGAGTAGGATCATTTATGCTTCAGCAATAGGATTGATCATGTATGCCATGCTATTTACAAGACATGATGTCTCTTATGCTCTTAGCATAACGAGCAGGTTTCAGGCAAATCCTGGTGAGCAGCACTGGGTAGCTGCCAAAACAATCCTCAAGTATCTGAGAAGAACTAAGGATGTGTTTTTGACATACGGAGATTGTTCTGAGATGAAATTTATTGGTTACTGTGATGTGAGCTTTCAGACCGATAGGGATGACAACAAATCACAAACAGGATATCTGTTCACTTTAAATGGTTGTGGTGTAAGTTGGAAAAGCTCAAAGCAGTCAACTACAGTGGACTCCACCACTGAAGCTGAGTATATTGCAACATCTGAGGCTGCTACTGGATAAAGAAGTTCATCACGGAGCTGGAAGTGCTTCCCGCGATAAAGAATGGCGTCATGATGTACTGTGACAACACGGGCGCCATTGCTCAATCAAATGAACCAAGGTCCCACCAGAAATCCAAGCATGTACTCAGGCGATTTCATCTCATCAGGGAGATTGCTGAGAGAACAGAAGTTATTATAGAGAAAATACCCACATAAGATAATATTGCAGATTCTCTGACTAAAGGGCTGACTCAACAAAAGCATGATAGGCACACCCGAGAGTATGATGTCTAGATTCATACTAGTTGGCTATAGTGCAAGTGGGAGATTGTTAGGGATATGCCCTATACCAAACTTGTGGATGGGCTATATGTACATGTATTTGTAATATTTTCATTAATTAATAAAATGGCAATCTTTATTATACGTGTCTTACATAACTTATATGAATCATCAACCCTGTAATAAAGCCCATGGAGTAATAAGACGATGGCTTCCACGCCTTATGAGACTCATTACTCTTAAATATTCCTAGTCATAGTTTTGTGAATAATCTGGGCGTTCACAAAGCGGAGAGAGCAGCATGATGAAATTATCCACCCTTAAGTGGGGTAGCCGATCTCATAGGCTATTAGCGGAGATCCGTCCGCTTGATGTATCATATGGACGTATGAGTTGCTCATGTCCATCGAACTGACCGCTGAAAGTTTTCATATGGAGTGTTTATCCCATGTGTAAGTGAGAACTTTCATGTATCGATTATATAACTAGTCCTTAGACTTGAGGTCTTTACAATCTTATGTATGGATTAAATAACTTTGACATTCTCCTTCCCCAGTTCAAAAGATCGGGTCATAAGGGTATGATTGGGTCATTTGTTGAAACACATGAAGTCTGTAAAGATACAACAGAGAATCGTCACTCTCTCGGATAATATTTTCTTATAAGAGTAGTATTCCAGTTCGCGGGTTGATATATACGATCAGTGCTTGAGACTGTGGCCACAACGGGAGAATCATATGAGATTCTTGGGTTAGCACGATTCATGACACTATCAATATCATACCTTTGACCATATGGGTAGACACTTTCCATACCCTAGGTCAATAGGTGGGGATACAGTGAGGTGAGGGACCGTATCATATGTAAATCACATACAGAATGGGTATATATATATTTCCTTCTCATTTTGGGGCCTTGGCATGTTGCTAGATGTCAACCTGGGTCATTGAAATCGAACGACCATCTGATCAGAGGATAATTTATGTTCGATTAAATTATCACGATTCATTTCATGTCCACCTTGAGGGGAACCCAAAAGGTCACACACAACAAAGTCGAAATCAGTGGTTAACAGTGCACAGTTCAAATATAACATCATATATGATTGTTGTAGGAATTGTTCATAAATGGTTCAAAGTGTTTAATTATTGAACAGATCATTTATGAGATTCCATAGTGGCTTAGGGATTGGTGAATGACGATAGGGGCACTTTGGGAATTGGAATAAAAAAAAATTACTATTAACGTGAATAGTAATTTTTTTTTTTGTTATTTGTTTTGAATTCCAATTCGTCCCAAACCCTTATTAGGGTTTTATAATCTCATTAAACCACTAAATTGAGATCCAATGGCTAAGATTAAATTAGCTTTTATCCCGCATCGGAATCTTAATTAATTTTGTTGTCTTTGGAGAACTATATAAACCCAAAGAATTCTTCACAAATTTTTACACCAAAAACCTTTCATATCTTTGGTTTATATAAGTGAGCAACTCTAAAGTTTAAGAGTAAGCCACTGATTTTGAGGATCTTAAGTCTAATTGACTAGAGGAACCCCGAGTTAAAAGTTTTGAGGTATTTGCCTAGGCTAGCACCAAGGGCAAAATACATGTGCACTCAAGTCATAGTCTTGCCGTTGAGTGTTGGCTTTGGTTGTGTGCATCTTTGGAGGCCACACACTTGGGTGGCTCTTTGGAACGTGGAATAGCTTACTGAGTTCGAGAAAAGCTTGTAGATTGGAGGGAGGACTGGAGGAGCCTACGGTTCAAGTAAGTCTTTTTCTTTCTTTATTTTAATTAGAGTTCTTATGATAGTTAGCATGTTTAGGTTTATGTTCTTTGAATGTTTTATGAGTTTTATGCTTAGAATATATAGTAACATGCCTAGGCTTGTAGAATAATCAAAACAAATGGGTCTTGGACAAAGGGAAAGCGGCATAATAATTTTGATTTTCCACTGCCCACTCGCGGCCACTTCCCAACAAACACAAGGCTCGTCTACATTTTTGATGAAGTCAAATTTTTGATAGTCTTATCAAATATATATTCCAAACTTTTGGAGGTTGCTTGAGTCCTTAAATGGATCGTTTAAGCTTGAATACTTATTATGATCATCCTTAGATGCAAACCCCTCAGGTTGTGTCATATAGACTTCCTCTACGAGGTTCCCATTAAGGAAGGCTGTTTTGACATCCATATGCCAAATCTCATAATGAAAGTGTGCAGCTAGTGCCAGAAAATTCGAAGGACTTATCATTGCAACAGGCGAGAAGGTTTCGTCATAGTCAAATCCTTGGATTTGTCTATAACCTTTCGCCACCAACCTAGCCTTATAGGTTTGGATGTTGCCTTCAGCATCAGTTTCACGCTTGTAAATCCACTTGCAGTGTAACATCCCGCCTAAGCCATGATGTTATCGGCAGGAGACAGGCTAATCCTGCCTCCATAAGCCTCTGATTCTGACGAAATTTTGGCATGATATATGCAGAACATCATGCAACCTGACTTATAGCCAGAAACCTGAGACAACCTGTTATGCAACTCAAAACATATGCAAGCATCAACTAGGCCTCAGACCAGAACTCAATGCATAAAATTAAATCACTTGGCCTCCGGCCAGAACTCAAAATAAAACTATGCTATTACAAATGCATTACAAGTACAAATACAAAAACAATGAGTCGTGAGGACCCATAACTCGACCCAGGATTCAAAGATTCTCTTGGCTGCAATTGGAGTGATCCACTGTCTTCAAAGTCTTCACCAAAATCCTGCTAGCTCAGTATGACTGCTACTGACCTGCAAAACTAGCAAACTGATTGTGGTGTGAGTCATAAGACTCAGTAAGTAAGCATGACGGAGGTCTTAAGCTCCGGTTTCAAGTCCTTCTCTGCTTGCTTTATCAGATTGTGCAATTCTGCTAAAGTAGCTTTTTTATTAGACAAATGAAACTGCATAATAAAGTTAGAGAAGTCTTTTGGTAAGGACTGGAGAATTAGATCGTGACCTATCTCATGATCCATGATGAACCCGAGGTTGGCCAATTTTTCAATGTGGCCAATCATCTTAAGCACATGTCCACTAACAGATCCTTCTTTATACCATGTTTGGAATAACGCACATGACACTTGGAATCTCATGGTATGAACGGAAGTTGCATACAACTCCTTCAAGTGAAAGATGATGGTTTGAGCATCCATATCTTCATGAGCTTTCTGAAGTTCGTCTGACATAGAACCAAGCATTATGCAAACTGCTTGCTCATCATCATCGATGTGTTTCTTCCAAGCATCAAATGTATTTTTGTCAGCATCTTCTACGGGTTTAGGGGAAATGGTCTTTCAAGAACATATAAAATCTTTTCTTGTCGTAAGATAATTTTAAGGTTTCTAAACCAGTCATTGTAGTTGTCCCATTTGATCTTATGCTCATCAAGGATGGAATGAAGTGATATTCTGTTTGCCATTTGAATGTTTTTGAAATATTTTAACCCACCTGTTAAGAGAGAATGTTAAAATTAGGAATATGTTTTCATTAATGTTTTATAATAACATTGGCTATTAATATTATGAAGTTGATCCCACTCAATTGTTTTAAGATTTTAAGTAAATCGCATCAATCCCAATATGATGGATTTCTTATGGGCAAGGATCCCATTATCATCATGGGATAAACACTCATCATCTGATACCACTGTTGGGAAGCGGCCGCGAGTGCGTAGCGGAAAATTAAATAAATTAAATTATGAAGCCGCTATCCATTTGCCCAATACCCATTTGTTTTGATTATTCTACAAGCCTAGGCATGTTACTATATATTCTAAGCATAAAAACTCATAAAACATGCAAAGAACATAAACATAAATATGCTAACTATCATAAGAACTCTAATTAAAATAAAGAAAGAAAAAGACTTACTTGAACCGAAGACACCTCCAGTCCTCCCTCCAATCTAAAAGCTTTTCTCGAACTCAGTAAGTTCTTCCACATTCCAAAGAGTCACCTAAGTGTATGGCCTCCAAAGTGTTGGTTTCTATTAAGGTCCCAAGATCAATAATAAGCATGAATAATGTGTGAATAACAATCGAAGAAGTTGCGGAATACTCACATCGATCGGTTGAGCGACGCGACAAGCAATAAAATTCAAAAATCTGCTCCTTGTGTATTCGGCAGTGTGCAGTCCAAGCTCACTGTTTTGGCTTCGATTTTGGTCATTCGTCAAGCTCCAAGCTTTGTAGAATGGTTCTCGGCTCATGGGTGGGCTTCCCTATCACCTTCACATGTCTCGTAAGTGTGCTAGCACTTGAGATTTTGCCACAAAATCCCACTTCAAGCTTCCCTCACTGCTCGGCAAAATAGAAGAAAAATGCTATTGGTTTGGGCATGAGAAGAAGGAGAAAGAGGAAGAGAGAAATGTGTTGAATTGTTGGTATTTTGTGTAACAAATCCACTTATATATTTTCCAAAAATATTAAAATGATTTACCACAAAATTGGCTTTACAAAAGTCAAACAATAAAGCCACACCAACCTCCATCAACTCACATCAATCCATCAATCATGAATACTGACTTGTGTCAATCACTCAAAGTGAAAGACATCCATCACTTGATTGACGAATGATGTGACGCTAGTTGCGACTAGCGATTTGACGCTTGATTTGACTTGCGTGCCGCACTTGAATTCGAAATACGAATGCGCTCGCAAATAATCTCGGGCTCGGGTTCGTTAATTCCAAATTAACGAATTTTCCATTGCGTCGTAATTAAATGATTACGCCTAGCGAAATCACTATTCACGTCGCTAACGAATTAATTCTAAATTAATTCGTTCGCCCGAATAAAAATCTAATTTTAATCCCGCGTTGAAATCTAATTTCGTTTAATATATCAAATATATTAATTTCTCCATTAATTCCAAATTAATTGTTATCTCTCTTTTAATGATATTTTATCCCAGATAAAATATCTCTGCAATTAATCCCAGATTAATTTTCTCTCTCTTCTAATTAATCCCAGATTAATTTAGAGTGCGAGTTATACGTCATCAGTGAATCTTTGGGAAGCGACCCATGAGATCCCCAGATATGTTGGTAGTAAATTCGGTCATCGGACTATCTGAACATGTAAGTACCTCGTACTACGTTTATACCGAATTACAAGACAAGGTTGGCCTCTAGCAAAACGCCATGCCTCCCTAATTCTCTGGAAACATACTTACATGAATAAAAGATCTGTATCAGGCGTAGTATATGTAGTATTACGTATTTCTGTCCAGTATCGAATGATCACGTTGTTGGTTTCTATTATTAGTCCCAAAGAAAGTATAAGCAAATGAAACACATGATTTATATATGCAAAACTTGAAGCATGGCGGAATCATACTTACAAAGCTTGTGATGAAAAATGATGAAGAAAATCCTTGAGTCTTCAAGGTGGAAACTTTCGGCCAAGAAGAAATGAAGAAGAAGCTTCAAGCCTTTTAGTATTCCAAGCTCCAAGGTTGTTTCCCTATCACCTCCTTTGATCCTTCATTGTGCTAGCAAAATGGAGAAAATGAAAAAACAATTTTTCTTGCCTTATGGAAGCTCACGGCGTGAGCAAGAAGAAAATGGAGAGAAGGTTTTGTATTCTATGCTTTTTCTCTCTATTGTTCCAAAAAAACCGAGAGAGATGTGATAATAATTACCAAAATATTTGGTAAATACCTTTCCAAAAAGGTAAAAAACGTTTTCCCTCCAAAAAGCCATAAATGGCCTCACCTACTTACATCGTGAACAGTGACAATGTGTCACTCAATAAAGGTGACTTGTGACATCTATCAACTAGTCATGTCAAGTGATGAGACTTCGCGATGTGACTTGTGGGTCCCACTCGTTTCAAAATACGAATGTGTCCGCAAACACTTTCGGGCTCGGTTTCGCTAATTCCGAATTAACGAATTTCCGTCGCGACGTAAATTAAATAATTATCCTAGCGAAATTACTATTCACATCGCTAACGAATTAATTCTAAATTAATTCGTTTGCCCGAATTAAAATCCGATTTTAATTCCGCGTCGAAATCTAATTTCGTTTAATATATCGAATATATTATTTTATCGATTAATTCCAAATTAATCGTTCTCTCTCCTAATAGGCATTTTATCCAAGATAAAGTCTCTGTAATTAATCCAAGATTAATAAAGTTCGAATCAAACATCATAGGTGAATCTTCATGAAGCGACCCAAGAGATCTTCGGATATGTTGGCAGTAAATACGGTCGTCGGATAATCCGAACACGTACGTACCTCATACTACGTTTTTACCGATTTACAAGACAAGGTTGGCTTCTAGCAAAGCGCCATGCCTACCCAATTCTCCAGAAATATTCTTATTGGAATATTAGATCTTTATCAAGCGTAGTATACCGTAGTATCGCGTACATCGATCCAGTATCGGAAGATCACATGTTAGGCCTGGGGCTGGAAATGTGTCTGCCCCGTACGAAACATATATCGGACATCAAACAACTAGTCTCTTTAAATCGGACAATCCTGACCTGGTCATATTGTCCCGACGGTTGCAACCTTTTATAGAGTACTAGTTTTGTATCCTGCGTGATCATCATCTCCATATGTCTGAAGTGATACTTCCATCTTGACATCACATCCAGTACACTACGATTCTCGATAAACCCAGAAGAGGTGTACACAGAACCGGTTAAAGCCCCGAACCACCACAAAACCAAAGTTTACCGATTGTCGCAAGTACTAGCATGCAAGTCTCAGGTTAAGACCATATACACCTACCCTGATGCGGCCTCCCATAGACACGCAGACATACTACCAATGGGATTCCGGGGGTCTATCCAGAGCGAAGCTGTTTCCGTACCATCGGTAAAACACAACCTCCTATCGCACTTGCATAAGTATCCATACTTAAATATATGAGAACTATGCCGTTGTGCCATCACAACTCGCACAAGTGCAATACTAGTCTATTCCGCATTATCGATGTCCGATCTCGATAATACTCCGACTAGGGATATTTAATGATTAAACCTTTTATATTGATACTGTCTCATATCATCTCAATACGGAACTAATCATATGGACTTTTGCCATTAATATATCAAAGTAAATAATTTACAAAACGGCAAAAGGCAATTTCATTATCACATAGTTAATTTTGTACAATAATACAATATCATTTACAAAACAGTGACGCTATGGGTCATAATGTCTAACAATCTCCCACTTGGCCTATAGCCAGTCACTCAAGCATCTAATACCTGAACTATGTATATGTCGTTCAAACACATGCTGAAGAACAGCCTTCGTCAGCGGATCTGCAATGTTGTCATCCGATGCGACCTTCTCGACCCTTACATCGCCACGATGTATAATCTCCCGAATCAGATGGTAACGCCGAAGAACATGCTTGGATCGTTGATGAGACCTTGGTTCCTTAGCTTGTGCTAAGCCCCGTTATTGTCACAATACAATGGCACGGGCTCAGCTGCTAACGGAACTACTCCTAATCCGATTAGGAATTTTCGGATCCAAACTGCCTCCTTTGCTGCTTCCGACGCAGCAATATACTCCGCTTCTGTTGTTGAATCGGCAACAGTATCTTGCTTGGAAGATTTCCAGCTCACTGCTCCGTTATTCAAACAAAAAATGTACCCCGATTGCGACTTGAAGTCGTCCTTGTCGGTTTGGAAACTTGCATCGGTGTACCCAGATACCTCAAGTTCTCCACCTCCATAAATTAAGAAAGCATCCTTAGTTCGTCTAAGATACTTAAGGATATTCTTAACTGCCATCCAGTGACCTTCACCTGGATCGGCCTGATAGCGACTGCACATGCTCAAAGCATATGACACATCAGGTCGCGTACATATCATGGCATACATGATCGATCCGACTGCCGAGGCGAACGGTATCCGACTCATGTTATCTCTCTCTTCTTTAGTCTTAGGACACATGTCTTTAGACAGAAGGATACCACGTGACATTGGCATCAATCCCCTCTTGGATTGATCCATGTTGAATCGCTTCAACACTTTGTCAATATATGTACTCTGGGAGAGTCCAAGCAGCTTTCTAGATCTATCCCGGTAGATCTTTATTCCCAGAATAAAGGCTGCTTCTCCCAGATCTTTCATGGAGAATTTTAATGAAAGCCAAGCTTTCACCGACGTTAGCATGGGAATGTCATTGCCTATAAGCAATACGTCGTCGACATAAAGGACAATAAAAGTTAGTGCTCTCCCACTAACCTTCTTGTATACACAAGGGTCATCATCGTTTTGCACGAAATCCTATTCTTTTATGATCTCATCAAAACGCTGATTCCATGACCGTGATGCTTGCTTCAATCCATAAATGGATCGATTTAACTTACAAACCTTGTTTGCAAGTCTAGGTACGATAAAACCGTCAGGCTGTTGCATATAAACATCCTCCAAAAGGTTTCCGTTAAGGAAAGCGGTTTTAACGTCCATCTGCCATATCTCGTAATCGAAATATGCAGCTATTGCAAGCATTATCCGAATGGATTTAATCATGGCAACGGGTGAGAAAGTTTCGTCATAATCAATACCATATTGTTGACGATACCCCTTTGCTACAAGCCTAGCTTTGTACGTTTGCACGTTGCCATCCATGTCGGTCTTCTTCTTGAAGATCCATCTGCATCCAATAGGCTTTACGCCTTCTGGTGCATCAACCAGTGTCCAAACTTGGTTGGCGTACATGGAATCCATCTCGGACTTCATGGCTTCTTGCCATAAAGCGGAATCAATATTCTGTATCGCTTCCTCATACGTAGCGGTTCATTATCCTCAATAAGATTAATATCTACATGAGGCGAGATCAGGAACCCATACCTCTCAGGTACTGTCCTGACTCTCTCCGACCTACGCGTGTCCTTGTGTATATGAAGATTGTGGTACAGACTCATCCCGGATGGTCTGTTTATGTTCCGTCGTTGATTCATTGCCAGGAACAGTATCACTACGATTTTCATCGAGCTCCACTTTCCTCCCACTTACCACTGCATCTAGGAATTCCTTCTCAAGGAAAAATGCATGTAGAGCAACAAATACTTTGTTCTCTTGTGGGTGATAGAAGTAATATCCTTTGGTTTCTCTAGGATATCCCACGAAAAGGCATTTATCTGATTTGGGTTCTAGTTTGCTACCTTTCAAACGTTTAACATATGCCCAACATCCCCAAATCTTCAGGAAAGAGAAACCTGGTTTCCTCCCTGTCCATATCTCATATGGAGTCTGTTCAACAGACTTTGACGGAACCTTATTCAAAATAAGTATTGCACTGTTTAATGCGTACCCAGAAGGATATGGTAGCTAGCTCAGTGCGACTCATCATCGACCTTACTTACATGTCTAAACAAGGTACGGTTTCTCCGTTCAGACACACCGTTTAATTGCGGTGTTCCAGGAGGAGTCCACTGTGAAAGAATACCATATTCTTTCAAGTAATCTTGAAACTCATAACTTAAGTATTCGCCACCACGGTCCGACCGCAATGTCTTAATACTCTTGCCTGTGTTGTTTTTTACTTCGTGTCGAAACTCTTTGAATTTCTCAAAAATTTCCGACTTGTGTCTCATTAGATACACATAACCATAACGAGATGCATCATCCGTAAAGGTTACGAAGTAATGATATCCACCTCTAGCCTGGCTAGACATGGGCCCACATACGTCGCTATGAACGAGGGCTAACAGTTCTGTGGCACGTTCACCTTTACCACTAAAAGGTGATTTAGGCATTTTGCCTAAAAGACAAGATTCGCAGACATCATATGAATTAGGATCAAATCCGTCCAAGTACCCACTCTTCGAAAGTGTGGATATGCGAGTCTTGTTGATGTGTCCTAGACGACAATGCCACATGTAAGCTTCATCTTTTAGATTACTCCTTTTGAGCCTTTTGTTTGTTATTTTATGTTTAGGAGATTCATTTATATTCAAAATATAAAGGCCATTATTTGCAACGGCAGTGCAAATTTCTGCATCATCTTATATAAAAAACAACACCCAGTGTTTCTAAATACAAAAGTGTACCCATGCTGGGTTAACAAAGACACAGATATGATATTCCTAGTCAAACTAGGTATATAATAACAGTTCAAAAGTTTAAGTGCATGCCCCGAGGGAAATTCCAAAACAAAAGTCCCTACAGCCAAAACAGCAACTGGAGTTCCGTTTCCGACTCGTAGATCAACCTCCCTGAAGCCAGCATCCTGCTATTCTGCAGATCCTGCAAATCAGTACATATATGAGCAGCACAACCAGAATCAAAAATCCAATTTTTAAAACTAGAAGTAGTCATATTTATCTCAATAACAAAAATACCAGAGGCTAGTGCCTTGCCTGCCTTGATATCCTCCTGTGTCCCTTGCCCATCGGCAGAGTCACGTTTCCAGTGACCCTTCTTGCCGCAGTTGAGGCAGACATCTTGAGATTTGTTCCTTTTCTTCCCAAAAGCTTTTGTCAACTTGCCTTTACCCTTGTTCTTATGTTTCCTCTTCCTCACCCCTCCAGTTGCTTTGGGCCCAGCCCTTGGCCCGTGAGAGGTCGATGCATAGTGCACCTCGCGCTTGCCCCCTTTATGGAGTTCTTTTTCAGACTCCTTCAAGTGAAGAGTTTCAATCAAGTCCCAAGGATCACAAACATGCATAAAAACGAGTTGAATAAACCAAGGAGTAAGGCGGGGAGGAATTAACTACTCACATTGATAGGGTTTGATGAAATGAACAAGATGCGTTTTCTGCCTCCATTCAAGCTCGGTTTTAGGCCTTCTTGAACTGCTGTGGACTGCGCGTGGGGGCTGTTTTGGTGCTGTGAAAATCGGCCACGAAAGACTCCATTGAAGCTCCAAGCTTCAAGCTTTCCATGCTCACAATTCGTTTCCCTATCACCATAATATAACCCATGGGTGTGCTAGCACTACTCCTCTTAATCTTCTCAAAATTTGGTGAACCAGAAAAAAATCAAGAAGAAATCGGCAGTGAAGCCGTGAAGAA